>JAJOOE010000932.1:0-36587 GCA_036250405.1 Solanum raphanifolium | reverse complement strand
AATAGAACTAGAAAAAGAACTAGCAATATTAAAAGAAATGTATGAAATTAAACAAAGAGAAAAAGAACAAAAAACAAAATTAGCAAATGAGATAATTAAATTTAAAGAAAAATTGCAATTAGAAGACGAAATAGAAGAAAAAGTACTCAGTAGCAATAAATGACAGAAATATAGATAAATCATTAGTATATCAAATTCATTTGATCATTCATACATGTCTATTTCTTATGGCTTCCTTACATATCAATACATGTTTTATATCTCCCAACATCCCCTTTTCAACGGACACTCAATTTATAAATATAAAAGATAAAAGACATCCTCAGTAGGCCAAATTGCCTTCAAGTTGATTTTTTGTATGCTCCACCTCCATCTAGAACAGTCAGATGTCTAGAGCCCATATTTTGCTATTTATATATGCTATAGTTGGGTATTTTGTGCCCTATATTGACAACTCATAAGCTATGCAGATAAAAGCTCATTATAGGCTTCTTATTCTACGTTTTGTTGCCCTTTTGGAATTTTTGAAAGTTTTTGTTGCCCTTTTGGAATCTTTTAAAAATTTTGTTGCTCTTTTGGCTCCGGACTCTACATATATGTTATAATTGAGTATTTTTTGCCCTATACTGACAACTCATAAGTTATGCAGATAAAAACTCATTATAGGCTTCGTATACTAGGTATTGTACCAATTGTACACATTTTTTAGTAGGTTTTCCAGTTTATATAGATGATCTAGTATATGTAAACAAACCTTGATAGCTATGTGGATGCTTAAGAGTAGTTTCAATATAAGATATAGGGTAAATATTTAGCAGGTCCTCGTACGGATCCTCTATGTCCTCCCCCTGCTGGGTTGGGGGCATTACAATTATATACTTGTAAAATGAAATGATTGGCACATTAAAGAAGTGTATTCAACATTTTTTACTATTAAAATAAAGCATAGCAAAATCATGGTCCTCAAAAGAAGAATTTTTTTGTTCCAATAGCCTTCATCATCACAACTATAAATTGGTTTAAAATATAAGTTAGAAAAATGATATTATTTTTACAGTTTATGCAACCTTTAAATAAGCAATGATTGTGACAAATGCTTATATATGTTTACTATTGGCCAATGACTAGTATGTCAAATGAATTTTTTGACTGCTCAAAATATTTGAAAATGTTAATACATTATTAAATACAATTGTCACTTATCTTTTGTTATTTCATTCAAAAGTTAATCAATATGAAAATGAATATATTCAACTAGTGTATTAGCAATGATGCAACACTTGAATTTTCATAAAAACACGTTAAGCTCATCTCACTTTTAACCAATAACCTCATATTTGGACTAGTATCAAACTTCTTAAAATTATTTATTATCTGCTAAAGAAGTATTCAAAAATTCTTTTATATGCTACATAAATCTATTTAATATATTAAAAATGATAAATGCTTCAAGTAGAGATGATTTCGAATAAAGAGGCAAAAGTAATAGACTTAGTAGCCAGCCTTGACTGCAAAAGATAATTTTCAATATAGTTACTTTTGGTTATGATGTATGTTTATTTTATTCCCAAATAGGCTTTTTAAAAAGGATTAGCACATAAGTACTACTATTACTACTACAAAAGACTAAATATTTAATTACTTCATTAATATATTTTCCAAGATACACAATTTATTGCATACTACGTCATTAATAATTTCACTATATGTAAAGCCTACTAAATGTAACTTTTATTAGCAAAGATAGGTGGAAGACATTTTTGTTTTCACTGAGCTTGACGTGTAAAGGGGTCACGAAATAAAAGAAGTCCAGATATATTTTCTCCAATATGAATATTCTTTGGGGCTCTAATAAGGAGGTTGGTAGTGATGTATTTAAATAACCATCATTTGATCGAAGTTAACCAAAATTTATGTTAATATATGTAATAATTTTATCATATGATATTGAAATATAGACACATTGTAATGACAGGGTTCCGTCGCTATAGCAAACCAACGGGAGAAAATTTTGGGTCAGAAAACTTTATCGTAGTATCTTGAAATTTCCCAACCTAGTCCAGATTTGGACGAAATCAGAGTTATAAAGGTGTAGGGAAATCTGGTAAACATCGGGTCAGTTAATTATGATCCCGTACGATTTTACAGAATTAAATTCGAATGAGTAGAACTCCCGAAATCGATCTTAGCGTAAAGGGTATTTTCTGATCGTCGTAGGTTAGAGGTGTGTTGTGAAATGGGATTTTTGGAATTCTTAATTTAGCTCACTGTCTCGTGTAACCCGCTTTGGCACTGGGTTTTGCAGCTCTGACGGAGCCGCTACAGCAGGGTTACGGCCGCAGTGGCGGGCTCGACGTGAACTAAAGTCATTAATAAACCCCCTAAACGACCTTATTATGCACTTTTCGACTTTTAGAGCTAAAGAACGAACCCCAGGCGACTCCAACTCATTTTTCACCATTCTTGAGGCTAAAGGTAAGCTTTTCACTCCCCGAATCTGTTTTTCAATCCGTAGAACATAATAGAATGGGTGAATATTGATGGGGGAGAGTTTTGTTATAGATTCTATGGTGGAAAGAGCCCTAATTTGGATAATTGGGATCATGGGTTTGATCTAGTGTTCATAGAATTGTTATTGTTTAAGATAATTAGCGATTGTTTATTGATGCCCGTGTTGTTTTGATTGTTTGTAGACCAAGAAAAAGCGGAACTAATCCGGAAAGGGAAGGATCATGTTTCTTAGGTTAGGGTCGATCCCACGAGGAAAATGGTTTAGACCTAACTTTAACCAACAATTATATTCATTTAGTCAAATTACTTCTAGAAACAAGTAATTAACGGGGGGGATTTGTGAAACAAATTGTACGAATTCAGTAAGTAATCAGTAAACAAAAGTCAATTTTGGTTGTTATCAAGATGAGAGAATTAACTAGGGTATACGTGTTCCCCACAAGCTCATAACGCAGTAATCCTAGTAATATCAATCATTTCCTAGTGTACTACATGCAAAGTAATAAGCTAGGTATCTCTAAATCCTTGGTCCGACATCTAGAGAATTTCACCCCGCACCTTGGTCCGGCTACGTGTGTATAATTTACTAACCTTTACCTTTACCTCATATTAGACATCACATCGATGTTTGGCTTAGCTATTACTTTGCACCAATCGACACTAGACTATTAGATAGTATCACACTAAATCTATGTTGATAATTCTTTTCTTGTTGATTACCTCCTTGGTCCGGCAAGTAGCAACAAGGCGAGTTCTAACGTTGCGCACCGTTAAAAAGACTTTTAAACGAAAGAATTATCAATGCATGCAAAACACTATTGAAGAATTGCTTATTTACTATTCATACTTTGTTAATCGCTCATGGTTCCCACAACCCTAGTTGTGGAGTTTAGTTATCCATAATCATATGAACACAATTCATTGTTTTAGATGAAAGAATTATGAACTTACATAATTGAGAATAACAAACCCAGAATTTCAACTTGAATTTCAAAACCAAAACCTTCAAAACCAACTGAGCAAATCAAGAATTGCTAGGTTTGCAAAAATAAAATCCAAAGTCACAAAGTAGAAATAAAGTAATAAAGTCTAACCCCCAAAAATGAGGTTTTCATGCCCTATATATAGAAAAATAAGTCCTAACTAAAAAGGAAACGAAATAAGGAAATTATGTTCGGGTACGCGTCTTCATTCCACGAGACTGACTCACGGTCCGTCAATGGATCTACGGTCCGTGAGTCCCTTCCATCACCCAGGACTTAGGCAATATTTTCAGCTTCTAAAACTCAACTTCTCTGAAGCAAACGACGGACCACCAGTACGTACCGTAGATCGATCTACGGTTCGTCGATCCCTCTCTGTAGCTCCACACTTAGAATCTTCAAAAATCAGGTACTGAAACCCTCGCAGTATAATTCTACGGATCAGCAGTGCGGTCCGTAGATCAATCTACGAACCGTCAATGGTCAGCGTGGTTCCACACTTGGTCAAATTTCCCTGATTTACCTTCCATGCCTTGCCTGATGATCTACGATCACCATCTACGGAGCATCAATGAACCTACGGTCCGTAGATCACCTCCGTAGATGCCCTTTTTCTACACATCTTTCAGCTGTCTCTTTATTTCTGCGTCCAAACATATTTCCTCCAAAAACACAATAAAACACATAAAAACTAATACAAAAGACCCTATACACACACAACTATTAAGAGAAATATATTAAAAATACTGTAAACTCACGGTATATCAGCGTATCACAAGGTTAGAGACATGGCGTTTCAATCTGGTTAAAATATTGTTCTTAAGGTATCAGCCATGAAAGGGGTGATGAGATTTGGTAAGAAGGGTAAGCTAAGTCCTAGATACATTGGTCAATTTGAGATTCTTGAATGTGTAGGACCGGTAGCGTATAGATTAGCTTTAACTCCTAATTATCGAGTGTTCATCTGTTATTTCATGTATCCATGTTGAAGAGGTATCATGGTGACGGGGATTATATCATTAAGTGGGACTCAGTAGTGTTAGACAAGGAACTCCAATATGAGGAGGAACTAATTGCAATTCTTGATCGTGATGTGCGCAAGTTAAGGACCAAGGAGATTAAGTCTGTAAAGGTTCAATGGAAGCATCGTCCAGTTGAAGAAGCTACTTGGGAAACCGAGAGAGAAATGCTAGAAAAGTATCCCCAATTGTTCGTTGAATCAGGTACTACTCCATTCCTTCCTTAGCTTATTTTTCCTAAGTTTTCACTTGGGGACGATTGATCGGTAAATTGGTATCTATTGTGACGACCGGGTTCCTTTGTTATAGAAAAACCAACGGGATAAAATTTTGGGTCGGAAAACTTTTTCGTAGTATCTTGAAATTTCCCAACCTAGCCCAGATTTGGATGAATTGGAGTCATAAGGGTGTAGGGAAATCTGGTAACCATCGGGTGAGTTAATTATAATTTTGATTGCATGACTAGTTAGATAATTCGTAAAAGAACCCATACGACTTTACAGAATTGAATTCGGGTGAGTAGAACTCCTAGAATCGATCTTAGCTTAAAGGGTATTTTCTGATCGTTGTTGGTTAGAGGTGTGTTGTGAAATGGAAGTTTTGGAATTCTTAATTTAGCTCACTGTCTTGCGTAACCCGCTTTGGCACTGAGCTTTGCCTCTCTGGCCGAGCCGCTACAGTGGGGTGACGGCCGTTGTGGCGGGCTCGACGCGAATTAAAGTCGTTAATAAACACCTAAATAACCTTATTATGCACTTTTCGAATTTTAGAGCTAAAGAACGAACCCCAGGCGACTCCTACTTGTTTTTCACCATTCTTGAGGCTAAAGGTAAGCTTTTCACTCCACGAATCCATTTTTCGATTCGTAGAACGTAATAGAATGGGTGAATATTGATGGGGGAGGGTTTTGTTATAGATTCTATGGTGGAAACAACCCTAAATTGGATAATTGGGATCATGGGTTTGATCTAGGTTTCATAGAATTGTTATAGTTTTGGGTAATTAGCAATTGTTTGTTGATTCCCATGTTGTATTGATTGTTTGTAGACCAAGAACCAGCGGAACAAATCCGGAAAGGAAAGGATCAAGTTTCTTAGGGTTTCAAGCTTGTTTCGAGGTAGGTGATGGTTGTGATTCTATGATTGTGTGATGTATGCTTGTTCTTGCTTCATTATGATACTTGTATATGTATGAATGTTGCAATGTTGATCACACTTGTTGTAAATGAGATAGATGAATTATCATTGCCATGAAATCATGACTTAAATGTATGATCTTGAGGATAAACTTGTGTTTGTGATTGTGGTGTGTTGAATGGATCGGTTTCCACGATCTGGCATAACTAACTTGGATTGATTGCTACGTTCCGGCATAAATATGGGATCGGTTGCCACGTTCTGGCATAACTATGTGATCGGTTGCCACGTTCTGACATGCTAATTGTTTGGGTTTAGGTTCCATGAGAGGACCAATGATATTATATAAAATGTGAAACTGATCGTTGTTCCTAAATGTTGATAATATTGTATATGTTGATATATATCTATGTGATTATATTATTGTCCTGACTTGTTTATGTTGCACTAGTGGGATAGTTGTGTGATCCTACTAGTACACTATGGTTGTGTACTGATACTGCACTTGCTCTTATTTTTGTTGAGTACAGGGCATCTTCAAGCGGCTACTAACATACCTCACTTAGGAGATCAGTAATTGTTGCTCCGAATTCAAGGGTGAGCCAATTCTTCTGGGCTGCCATGGGATTCTCTTTCGTCTATGTCCACCATTTCCGGACTTCGACAATTGTTTTAGTTAGTTGAGTAGTTCATTAGTTTGGGGTTGTATCCCTTCTTGTTTAGACTTGTTGAACTTTAGATGTTTTGGTACATTGACTTTCAGGTTCTAGGTTATTCTTCTGCATTGTTAGTTTATTATTGTTAGACTTTTGTTAGAGTTTATGGAACTCTATTTTTCTTTCCTTAGTATTTGACTTAAATGCCTTAGTTATTGCTTTAGTTGATTGGTTTGGGTTGTAGTAGTGGTTCTCCCACCGGAGTGTTAGTGTGGGTTCTAATCACGATGGTCTGGGTGGTGACACATATATTATATTCATCATAAATATTCATTATGTCACTTAGTTTTCGGAGATGAGCCAACCTATAAAATAAAGAACTATTTTTCTAAATAAATATATATAACCACACCTATCCCCCCCATCCTCCACACCCGTGTGTATATATAACCTACATGCATAAAGTTTCTAAGATAATTTAATAAATTGTAGTTTTTATGTTAATCTTGTTATTTATATTTTTATTTTGTTGTTCTCTTAGAACATTCACTAGTTTAGGTATAAGACACATAATTTGTCATGTCACCATGAGATATTTACCAAATACATACCTATCAAGTAAAAATATCTATATAATCATTAAAACAGTTGAAATATCAAATTGGCATTCAATGCTTACTATAAAACGCTAAATATGTAAGGTCTATAAATAAAATACAATTTTTGGAGGTAAATATTAAAACTTTTAAAAAGTGTAAGGTCTATTCTACTCTATAAAAGCTCCACTCTTCTTTCTTTATCCCTCAAAACCTTATATTTCACTTAGCCGTCACATTCCATTTTTTTGGTATGTGAATGACCTTCATGAAGCTGTAGTTGTTAGTCAAAGGATATCGTTGAAGTGGTGAATGTCTTTTAAGGATGTATTTGAAGACGATTTCAAACTTGCATCCTAGTAAGATCAAAGACATCCACCATCTCCACGATTTCCTTCGAATAACAACCTACATGTTAATTCCATAAGCTTGCAACTTTACTTTAATCAGGTTTTACATGTTAATACGTTTAGTAAAATTCCTTGTTATGTCTTTTTGTGGTTTTGTATACAAGTGAATAATTTCACATCTTTATTTGAAAAAACGTATTGAAAGGGATCTGGAGGAGTATATTAGGTTTTGTGTAATGAAATGTACCATTCATTAAAGCTTTAAGTGTAGCCTTCTCATGTTCGTTAATTGTACACAATTGATTTAGGATACTTTTATTTTTAATGAAATCATTGATAATGTGCTTTCCCCGATTTTATACCATGTCAATAAATTTTATAAAATTCTCCTTGGTAGATGTTTGTTTTACATAATTTTCCTTTTAGGACAATCTACTACTTATTCTAATGAGGCAATCAAATATTTAATCATTTTCAATCATTATATTCTCACTAACTGAACCTCATTCTAATTTGATTTGGTTAATGTTTATTTTCTCCACAACTCAATCTCATTAGAATTTCATTCATAAAAAATAATTTAGCTGCTACAAATATTTTTAAAATTATAGCTAGTAATATACATATGATAAAATAAAGTGAAAAAGATAATTTCGAGATTAGTTAATGAATTTATTTGTCACAGTCTAATTCTTCGATTTATGATGACACCTACTATAACCCACTAGTAGGTAAGTCAATTTGTACCTAGAACGACAAGTAATAAGTATAAGGGTAGAACTAAACAAAATTAACACCAAAAAATAAAATAAGACCGAAGCGGAAGCAAGCCAACACCTATATACAAGTGAATCCCTCCTAGAACCTGGAACTCAGAGGTACAAGGTTGTCTAAAACACGAGTACAAGTCCCAAAAGTGGACCACAAACAATAAAGCCATCTAAAGATAAAGGACTAGTTAAACACACACTATGTATACTAGTTTCTGGACACGTGTGTTGAACGTGTATTCTATGTTAATTAGTATAAAACTTAAAAATAATATATATAATATTTAAAAATATGTATATATGATCAATTGATATATATCTAAATGGAAAAAAGTAAACTCAAAATAATGAACAATGAACCTATCTGAATGACTTGATTCTTGAATGCAAATTTATTAGATATCATATGTTGAACTTATTATGATGAACTAAACTTAATAAGGAAGTAGATTCATAAACAATATATAATAGTCGACGATATATAATTGTCGATGTGTTGAAGCAATGTTAATGCTAACTATATGTGTTAGTCTTGCAAACACTTGCTTAATTCTACAATCCTTAATCAGATATTATTATAACAAAAGAAAATTAATTATTAACAATCTTCAATAGATAACTCAAACTATCTCTATAAATTTTGACATTAAGTTTTTTTAGTAATTGGTTATGAGTATTAATTAGAGTCAAGATTTTTTATAGGTTAACCTTTTTCTCCCTCTTGTCTTTATTGGTTAACCTTGTTTTTTCAATAAGGAGATTTATATTTTGTTGTATTCCATGTGTTTTGATGATCCTCACAAACTCACACTACTAAAAAAACTGCTAAAAAACGATGGACAGAAAAGCTACGGATGGCGTCGCTCCAAAAAGCGACGGATGGTGTCGCTCCAAAAAGCGACGCCATTTGCAACACTGTCTGTCGCTTTTTCATAAAAATAATTTTTGAAAAAATTATTTTACAAAATGCAACGGACGGCATCTCTTAGCCCGTCGCTTTTTTTTCGCGAATTTTTGCGCCAAATATATATAATATTAATAATTATTTATTTAATATAATTATAGACGATGTCCGTCGCTTTTCAATAAATATTTGATACTTACAAACACGATTCCCCTATTCTCCTCCATTTCTCATTTTTCACATTCTCTCCTCTCCTTCTCTACACTCCGCCGCCGCCGTCCCTTCGTCTGTTGCTACCGCCAATTGGAGTCATGAGGAGCTGCCGCCGCCGCCGTCTCACCTGGTGGAGTTGCCGTCGCTGCCTCCTTCCCCTCTCTCTTCATTCTCTCCTTCTCCTTTAAGATTAGGGTTTTATGTATTATAAAGAAACTCAATTTGAGCCCTATTTGATTTTGCTAGTTATTTAATTGTAATTAATTTATTGATTTTGTGTTTATTGATTGTTAGTTTGAATTAGGGATTATTAGTTAGTGAGTGAATTGAAAATTTTAATGTTAGGGTTAGTTTGAATTAGGGTATCATAGGATTTGTTTGAATTTGGATATTTCTTGAGTTAATTAGGATTAGTTTGAATTGGGTTATTTAAGGAGTTGTTTGAATTTGGGTATTATTTGAGTTAGTTTGCTTTTTGGATTTTAGGACTAACTAGAGTTCGATTTATTATTGATATTTTAAATTTGTGATTAGGAAAAGCTAGCTAGTTTGAATTTAAGATTTTAGCACTAGTTAGATTTTAGGATTTTAGGACTAGTTTGAATTTGTGATTTTAAGACTAGTTTGAATTTAGAATTTAGGACTTGTTTGAATTATATTTGAGATTTTAGGACTACTAATAGTTTGAATTTCATATTTTAGCACTGGTTTGATTTTCGAATTCTAGGAGTACTTTGAATTTGTGATTTTAAGACTAGTTTGAATTTGGAATTTAGGACTAATTTGTATTATATTTGATATTTTAGGACTAATAGTTTGAATTTGGGATACTAGCTAGCTAGTTTGAATTTGGAATTTTAGGGATTTGAATTACAACATAATTAGAACTTATAATTAATTATAACTTGAATTTACTATAAATTGAACTTAATTAGGAATATGAACTTGAAATGTTGTTGACTTTAATTTATTAGAACTTAATTTTTATTCTTATTAGGACTTGGATTTTATTTGAACTTAATTAGAATTTTGTAGTACTTGAAAATCTTATTGACCTTAATTAATTTGAACTTAATATAAATTAGTTAGAACTTTACTAAACTTAATTAATTTATAATAATTTGAAAACTTAATTAGGAATTAATATAAACTTAATTTTGAACTTAACTAGAGCTTGAACTTAAGTTGAACTTAATTAATTAGTATTCATTAATTAATTAAGCATTAACTTTGTACATCTTGAACTAATTGAACTTAATTAGAATTTGAATATATAACTAATTATTTAATTTGCACTTTATATATAACTAATAACTTTTATAATATGAACTTGAATTCAGAAATTGAACTAGAATATACTTTAGAAATAGAACTTGAACTTGAAGTTAGTCTTGAACTTACATTTATAATTTATTAGAACTTAAGAATTAAACTTAATTAATACCTTGGACTTAATTTATAATAACTTTGACTTAATTAGAATTAACATAATTAATACTTTGGACTTAATTTATAATACTTTGAAATCTTAAACTTAATTAAAATTTATGAATTAATTAAGCTTGAACTTTGTAGATCTTGAAATGTAGTATTTATGAACTAATTAATAAGATATATAAGTAATAATAAATATAATTATTAAGTAATTATAAATATATATTAACAATTAGATATGTGTAGTAAAATTATTATTAAATTTAATTTATAATATAATTGAATAGCTATATTTTTGTAGATGGATCATCGTTTGTGGATGTATAATATGCATTATGAAACTGGTGCTGGTTTGAAATCTGAGTTTATCGACGGTGTTAGAGATTTTATTAAACATACAATGACTCTTGACATTTTCAAGAATAATGGATTGGTTAGGTGTCCTTGTAGTGCATGTAAGTGTTTACATTTTTTTAAACCAGATAAAGTTATGGCTCATTTGTACCATAATGGATTTAAGCCTAGATATTTTGTACGGATTGATCATGGATAAAGAGATGGATTGGATGGTGTGTTTTATAATACGATGCTTGTGGATGAATGTAATATGCTTGCACCACATGACCAAATTAGGGTTGAGTAGGATAGGGTTGAACATGATAGGGTATGAAATGATCAATGATGCTTTCGAGGTTCAAGGTGGGATGAAACCCGAACAATATTTTGATGAAGCTCCTAATGAAGAAGCAAGACGCTTCTATGATCAATTAGAAGAGTCTAGTCGTCCACTATGTGAAGGGAGTCCGCATTCTGCCTTGTCAGTTGCGGTTAGATTAATGAATATTAAATCAGATTGGAATGTTCCTAATGCGGCTATGGACTCAATGGTAGATCTTTTGGGTGAGCTAGTTAATCAGGAGTTTAACATACCTAAGAACTTCTATCAGGCAAAGTGTTTGGTTTCCAAGTTAGGATTGACGTATGATAGAATTCATTGTTGTTTTAATGGCTGCATGTTGTTTTACAAGACTGATAGTGAATTAGAAAATTGTAAGTTTTTTGGACATGCTCGTTATAAGAGGACTCCGGCTGGAAAGAGTGTCCCAGTTAAGGCGATTGATATTTACCTCTTATTCCTAGGTTAAAGAGGTTGTATGCATCAATGAGGTCAGCTCCACATATGAGATGGCATCGTGACTATAGAAGGTCGCCAGCTGTCTTGTCTCATCCATCTGATGGTGAAGCATGGAAGCATTTTGATAATGTATATCCTGATTTTCCTAGTGAATCAAGAAATGTTAGATTGAGATTGTGTGCAGATGGCTTCACACCATTCTCTAATGCTGCTTCGTCTTATTCATGTTGGCCGGTATTTCTTACTCCATATAATCTTCCTCTTAAAATGTGCATGACCAGTCCTTACATCTTTCTAAGTTGTGTTATTCTAGGTCCTTGTAATCCAAAAAGTTTGATTGATGTCTATCTACAACCATTGACAGATGAGCTCAATCAATTGTGGTTTGAAGGCGTTTTGACTTATGATATATCAACTAAGCATAATTCGTTATGCGTGCTTCTTTAATGTGGACTATTAATGATTTTTCTGCATACGAGATGTTGTCTGGTTGGATGACAGTTGGAAAGCTAGCATGTCTGTATTCCATGGAAATAGTAAGGCATTCACTTTAAAGCATGGCAGAAAAATACATGGTTTGATTGTCATTGTCAGTTCTTGCCAATGGACAATGAGTTTAGAAAGATGAAAATGCATTTATGAAAAATAAGGTTGAAAGTGATCCCCCACTTCCATTACGCACAAGGCATCAAATTTGGGAGAGAGTTTCTCAATTACCTAAAGTTACAAAAAGCTTCACCTTCTAGACTTCCTGGATATGATGTTGAACATTATTGGACCAAACAAAGCATATTTTGAGAGTTGCTATATTGGAAGGACAATCTGCTACGACATAGTCTTGATGTGATGCAAATTGAAAAAATATATTTTGACAATTTGTTTAACACAGTGATGGATGTTAAGGGTAAGACAAAAGACAATCCAAAAGCTAGAATGGACATAAAGGAATATTGTAGGAGAAAAGAGTTATGGCTGCATGAATTGCAAAATGGTAAAATTGTTAAGCCCAAAGCCAGCTTTTCATTCACATTGGATGAGAACGAAATTTGTGAGTGGGTTAAAAATTTGAGGATGCTGAAGGGCTATGCTTCGAATTTAGGAAAGCGGGCATATATGAATGAAGGAAAATTGATAGGTATAAAAAGTCATGATTGTCATGTGTTCATGGAAATTTTAATTCCTATCGCTTTTAGCCATCTACCCGAAAGGATATGGAAACCAATCATAGAGATAAGTCTTTTTTTAAAAGATTTTTGTTCTGGAAAGTTGTTGGAGAGTAGTTTAGACAGGATGAAGGAAAATATTGTTGTTATTACTACTAAGTTGGAAAAGATATTTCCATGTGGTTTCTTTGATGTGATGGAACATCTTCCAATTCACCTTGTACAAGAGGCCCGCCTCGGAGGTTCGGTTCAAACAAGATGGATGTATCCATTTGAAATATTCACTAAGTTATATATATTCACCAAGTCTTTTATTAACATATATATACATATATACATGCAGAAAAATTGGCAGTTCCAAGCAAACAATTAAGCAAAGGGGAAAGATCGAATGATCAGTTGTTCAAGGTCATATGGCGAGAGAAACTAGTGATTTTTATTTTTATTAATTTGGTGATGAGGTGTCATGTAGGAGAAACAGGCCTAATCGCAATGATGAAGGCAATATTGATCTTTCATTTCCACCGATATCAATTTTTAATCAAAATGGTCGAGGATCTATAAAGTGTGGAAAGCGAGGCTTCATTGATATGAAAATGCAATCAGCTATGACACATATTTTGCATGAGTGATAATGAATTTTGAGGAAGAAATATCCGAGAATGAGGAAAATGAATAATTTGATGACGAAGATTGGGACAATAATGAAAATGAAACAACTGAGGAGGAAGAATGGGAGAAAGATAGAATTGAAACAAGCGAGGAGGAATAGTGTAGAATGAAAGCTAGTATATATGTAAGTTAGTATATTTTGCTAATTTTATTTAATTTATGATTTTTATATATTATACATGTAAATTTGCATACAAATGTCATTAGGATGTGACGGTGATAAACATCGCGAGCATTTTGGAGTTAGCTAGACTAAACAGGATAAAAAGAAGAAGTCGACTAGGAGACCCTTATATCCTGAGGATATTCCAGGATTTATTTCCTCTGCGCCAGAGCGCATCATTCATGATACTCATTTATTTGTTGTTCTGTTTGGTACGGCGAATATTCGGCAATATTATCTTAATTACCGTCGACCAGTCGGTGCTTCCTCTACTTCACAGGCATTGCCTCCACGGTGCTACGAGGACCTACCTTTACTCGACCACGACCCATATTGTCAGGTAGGATATCGGATGGTACTCCATCTCCCACAGGTACATCTCCTCAGTTATCTACCATGAGGATTGGAGATTCTAGTAGCGAGCAGTCAGATGCCATGGCCGATACGCCTCTATTGACTCAGTGTTTTTTGCATCTTGGTGTATCACCTTCATCTACAACTACGCCTAGTGCTACACCAGATGGTGAAATACCTGCTCTAGCTCCGGGCCAGAAGGACAGAATTGGTAAAATCATGATTGAGCCGGATGGATCATAATAAGTTTGTTTTGATATCTATTTGTTAGTTTATTTTATTTATTTCTTATACTTTAATATATTATTCATGAACTAAGATATTTATTATTTGTTTTGCAGATGGCATCCTACAAAGGATGATGCTCGGGCTTTAAAAGACAGTGTTAGAAGACTTTATACACATGATTATCACTCTTGGAGCGAGATTCCAAACAGTATACGTCAGGCGATGTTTAATGAATTTAAGGTATATATTTTTTGGTTAAGTTTAGTATACTTTACTTTTTTTTTACTATCGATCCAGTTAACGCTATTCAATTTTTTTTCAGACTATGTGCACTTGGGAGTCAAGGTACAATTTTGTCATTACGACCACATTTGAGAGGACTGCATCCGCCAGACTATCTAGCTGGCTAAAGAAAGTTCGGAATACTGATCAACGTCCGGATTGGATGTTGCATCATGTTTTTGATGAATTGCATGTGTAGTGGAACACAAATAAGCTTAAGGCAATCTCAGCACAAGCCAAAACGGCTAGAGGCAGTCTTAAGGGTGGCTCGTTGCACACTGGAGGTGCAAAGACCGTTGGAAAATTGCAAGAGAGATGGTAAGTTCTAATTCAAACTTTTAAATAAATAATTAGTTGATTCATATATATCGTTATAATTTCAGTTTTTATTTATAGGAAAAATAATTGGGGCGCATTCCCATTGGAACAGAGGTTTTTAAGAAGAATCATGTCAGGAAGAAAGAAAATGAGTCGAATTCGAATGTGTGGGTGGAGGAAAGGGACAAACAAACTTTTGTAAGTTATTTAATATGAATAATATATATTAATAGTGAATATACTTATGATATGTATATATATTTATGCCAATTTTTATATTTAATATGCAGAATGAGTTTCATCAGTACGTCGCTGAGAATATAGATAGTTCGGTCCAAATGACACCTGAACTGTCCACCCAAATTTGGATAGAAAAAGTGGTAGGGGGACACACAAAGGTAGTGTCTATGGTCTAGGCTCTTGAAACGATGTAAGACGACTCCAATCAGGCTTACAAAGTATTGGATCATCACGTCAAGACGAGACACTTGACGGTGTTAAGATTGTTGCTATGCTGGCTCAAATAGCACAACTTACATCGGCACTGGCAGAGTCGGAGTGGAGAAGAGTAGATGAACAACAAAGCATGAGTGACACCGTTCAGCAAATCAAAGAACAAGTGCTAAACCTCGCTCGTCGACCTACTACTTCGGTTCCCGAGGACACCGACGATGACAATGAAGAGAAGGAGGATGATTTTGTAGATGTCACTCCCTAGTTTAGGTCTCGTTTAATTTATGAACTTTTTGAAATTTTGAAACAAATTTTGAAAGACTTTATAAGTCTTTAAATTGTGATTTAGATACTTTTGAATGTTAATTTAAGTTTATTGATTTATTTTTGTGTAGCTTGTTTATAATGTTGTATGTTTGATTGGGCTGAATTGAATTGCATTTGCATGTAGCCGACCAGTTTCAGCTGTAAAAAAAAATGCAGAAAAAGCGACTGACAGGGTGGTTTTGTCCGTCGCTCTTCTGTTTTTTTTTAAAACTCAGAAAAGCGATGGACAGTGTCCTTTAGTCCGTTGCTTTTCTGGTTTTTTCAAAAATATAATTTCCAAAAAAGTGACAGACAGGGTCCTTTAGTCCGTCGCATTTATGGGATTTTCAAAAATAAAATTTCTACATAGGTGATGGACTGCATCGCCTTTTTGAAATTAAAAAAAAGCGACGGAGTCCGTCGCTTTTGTTAAAAAAATTCCTAAAAAAATAATTTAAACAGCGTCGCTTTTTAGTGACACAATCTGTCGCTTTTTGAAAAGCGTTGACCCAAAAAGTGACGAACATGACTGTGTCGCTTTTCTGTCGATTTTTACCAAAAAAGCGACGCAGTCCGTCGCTTTTCGGCAGTTTTTTAGTAGTGTCAGGGACGCAGTCCCTAACAGAGAGCTCTCGTCCACGTTCGAAGTGTTGTACAGATGTAAAGCTGTCTTATCAGGTAGTTGGGGGAAAAGTCAGTGTACTTTACCAATAGGAATGGACGAGGTTATTTGTTCAGTGGTCAATAACTCTTGTTGGTGATTGATATATTCAACGAAAAGAAAAAAACTACAACTATTTATTCAAAAAGAGCGAGTGAGTCTTTTCAAGAACTCATGCATCAAAGAACACAAACGGCAAGGGACCTGATAGACTGAAGAAGAACAATCTTGAAATGTCGCTGTTTTTGAATGCTTGTATTTCGCTAAAATTGCAGGATTCATTTCACATTCATAAAGAAACGTTTCAAACCTTTGTGTGTGCTTAGTATTACAACATAGTTATAGTTAACAGTGTGTCTTATGTATTGAAGTCTATATTAATTAAATGTAGTTAATATAGTGGGCAATGGATGCATTGCTTTGGCTCAGTTAGTAATAGAGGTATTACTTAGTGTGAGATTAAGAGTTTAGTCTCACTGTTCTATTTGGAGTGTGTATTCACTTTTGCTTTTGATTAGTGTAAGTAGTTGAAAATCATGTGTGACAGGTCGTGGTGTTACTCCATTAAGCAAGGAGGTTTCCGCATAAAACTCCTTTTTCCCATTTATCGATTGATTCATTTTACTGCTTTTTAGTGTACGTTTGACCTGGTACTACAACATACTAGTGGACACATACATTCCAACAATTGGTATAAGGGACTTTCTAGTTGACTAACATCAAAGAGGATCATGTAGGTATGGCGGCTCCACTAAGCCTAGAAGAAGGTCAATATACTACCCGTCCTCCTCGCTTTAATGGTCAGTAGTACGGGTGCTGGAAGACCAGAATGCATGACTACATTATGGCGAAAGACAGCGAGTTGTGGGATGTGGTGCTTAATGGTCCTTACATTCCTACCAAGGTAGTAAAGGAAGGAGATCTTACTAGGGTGGTTCCCAAGTGTAGTAGAGAGTATGATGAAGCGGACAAGAAGAACATTGAGAAGAATTACAACACATGGAAACTACTAGTCTGTGGCATCCGAGTAGATGAATACAACAAGATTTCTGCATGCGAGACAACCAAAGAAATCTTGGACTGCTTGAAGACAATCCATGAAAGAACAACTCAAGTCAAGGAGTCTAACGTGGACATGCTAACAACTCAATACAATAATTTTAGTATGAAGGAAGGTGAAACTATCCATGAGATGCATTTTAGATTTACCTCCATTACTAATGAACTTTTGTGTGCTGGTGAGCCCATTCATCCAAGCATGTGTCACGACCTAAGGTACCCCCTAGGCATAGCATGGCGTATAGGACCCCGAAAGTCCCCATACAAGCCACTTAGCATTCATAACATAAGAAATAGAACAAAAGAGATAAAGAACAACATTGCAAGTCCAAATAATTTTCATAAAAGTTAAGCAGCCAGTCTAAACACTTGTCTCATTAGCCATCTAGTACATAGGAATGAAATTGGGCCTAGCCCATACATCATGTCCAAAACAGAAAGTAAGAAAGAAAACTGAAAGTAATGAAAATCCATCCTCGAAGCATGAGGAATCACCAAAGCTCGAAATCTCTCAAATGAATCTCTAGCCACGAAACAGAGAAATGTTTCTGTCGGACCCTACATTTGGAGAAATGTAGGCAAGAGTATGTGTTAGTACAAAGTATGAACCAAGTATGATAGCCATGCATAAAAACATTTAAAACATGATTAAAGAGGACATTTATAGCATGCAATGATCAATCTAAAACATGATATAAAAAGGTTCAAAAGGCATAAGTCATAAAACATGGTCAATGCAAGCTAACATCTTTAAAACCTTCGAACTCGTGTGAGATACTTCTTGAAGTAACCCTAGTTCATTATTATTGTGGGAAGTAGCCTTAACCGACATAGAGATCATGTGAGCTATAACATGATCCCCGGTGTCTCCTACACCTAAAAGGGTTGTCCTACTTGCCAAGTTAAGGACCATGAACTTCTAGCTTAGGTGGATCCACTAGCTAATGTCTATCTATAAAATCATCCTATGGGGGCACATAGGTAAGGGATAATGAGATTTATTCTAGAAACCTAGGCTCTACTCACGGGAGAGCTTCCATCTCAATATCCTCTCGGGGTTAAGCATAAATCCTACGGAATAGTCATTTTCTTACTTGTTCTTATTATCCATGGAAGGGCATGTCATCTTGCAAATCCAAGCTAGGTTTCATTAGGATAACTCCTTATATTTGAGTCATTTAGGTGAGAATACCTTTCAACCTTAGAATCCTTACTAAGTGAGAAAACCTTTCACAATCATGATTTCATGTGTATATGAGAAATCCTTTCAACAACACAAAAACAACATCATCATTGATACTTCACTCTCAAAGAATCCTTAAAAAATATACATAAATTTTATAGGAACATACTTGATTTCATGAACTTCTCTTACATAATCCAAAACCCACATCATATGATCATAACTTGGAAAACATGGGGATTACATGAGTTCATGGGGAATCGTCATAAAATCATAGAATTATATCAATTCATGCTTGAAAGATCATAAAACAATCAATTAAATCAATAATTTAGAAAACCCATAATATGGAATAAAACCCTAACTCAATTGGGGAATTCTAACTTTGAAAATAGGAGAATTTGGAAATTTCACGAATGGATGGAATCCATGGATGAAAACTATCATACCTAAATGCCAAAATATTGCCTTCATTGGAAGAATCGGAGAATTGACTTGAAAACCCTAGCTTGGACCCTTCTTCTTCTTCAAGTTTTCTAGAGAGAGAATTATTTTGCGACGAAGACTTGTTCTTCTTTTGTAAATTTGAGAGTGACTTTCAATTGGGAAATTATATATTTAAAAACTTATATAGGGGTTTTGGTGAAGCGTAAAACGACATAGTATTGGCTAGACTAATTAGGAAAACACCCAACTGCCCTTACGGAAATAACCGTCGACCGCAAACGACATCCTGACCAACAGACTGTGGTTTGACCGATGGACCATGGTTTGACTGACGGTCCATCCTGCTGGTCCGTCATCTGGCGTTAAAGGTAAAATTTGAGGCCCTGACCAACTGACCTCATCCACGGACCGTGGACCCAACAACGGTCTGTTGGTCCAGTCCATGGTTCTTGAATTTCTGAGCCACATTGGTCAACCAATCCATGAACCAAACCTACGGTCTGTGGTTTAATTCACAGGCCGTGGTTGGCCTCCGTCGGATGGCACCAAATATTTCAAAAAACTGAAATTTTTGCCCTTTCTTGAATCTGAGATGTTACATTATCTCCCCCTTGGGATCATTCATCCTCGAATCAAGTTTAAGACATCATAAGAGGGGTGGAAACTAAATCTAAGAGCCTATCATGCATGCAATCCACATATCCGAGGAGGAAACATCAACTACAAGCTAAAACATGTTCAAAACATCACATCATGAAGTCTATAGGCAACTCATACTCAAATGTACGTAAACATGTATAAATCAATCAAATAAACTCATTTTGTCAAAACTTAATTCTTTTCATGAATATGCATAAATGAGGAAATTATGGGAATATGTAAGACATATGACCCCAAAACACAGAGTAAACCATGAGGAACTCATTACCTCAAGCTAGAGTAGGGGTAGAAGGAAAGAGATGAGGATATCACAACATCATATCGGCCTCGGCCTCCCAAGTAGCACCCTCAACTAACTGATTCCTCCATAACACTTTCACGGACGCAACTTCTTTATTTCTCAACTTCTTGTCTTGCCGTTCTAAAATCTCAACCGGAACTTCCTCATAGGAAATATTCTCCTTAACTCCCAAACCTTCTAAGGGAACTATGGATGTTGGATCAACAACGCATTTCTTCAACATAGAGACATGAAAATCAGATGCACTGATGCTAATTCATTAGGTAATTCAAGTTCATAAGCAACCTTACCAACACGCCTCAAAATTTGATATAGGCCTACATATCGGGGACTAAGATTCCCTTTCTTACCAAACCTCATTACACCCTTCATGGGTGAAATTTTCAAGTAAACCCAATCATGAACATCAAACTCAAGATCTTTTCTTCTTACATTGGCATATGACTTTTGCCGACTTTTAGTCGTTTACAACCTTTCTCTAATAAGTCAAACTTTTTCCATGGCCTCTTGTATAGACTCGGGTCCTATTAGGGAAACTTCACCCATCTCAAACCAACCTATAGTATATCTACACCTTCTACCATATAGGGCCTCAAATGGAGCCATACCAATACTCAAGTGATAACTATTGTTATAAGAAAACTCAATCAATGGCAAATGGTCATCCCAATTACCCTTGAAATCAATCACACAAGCTCACAACATATTTTCCAAAGTTTGGATAGTACGCTCCGCTTTCCTATCGGTTTGTGGATAAAAGGTCGTGCTAAGCTTAACATGAGTGCCAAGATTCTTTTGAAAAATCTCCAAAACTGAGAAGTGAATTGGGTACCACGATAAAAAATAATGGACAAAGTCACTTCATGTAGCTTTACCATTTCTCTCTAGTACAACTTAGCATAATCCTCCGCCTAATAGGAAATCTTGAAGGGAATAAAATGAATCAATTTCGTAATTCAATCTACTATGACCCAAATTGAGTCACGTTGTCGCCGGGTGCGAGGCAAACCAGCAATAAAGTCCATATTTGAATCTTCTCACTTCCAAGTAGGAATGCTAATGTCTTGGGATAAACCTCCCCATTTGTGATGCTCAACTTTAACTTGTTGACAATTAAGACATTTAGCCACAAATCCCGCAATATCCTTCTTCATCCTATTCCACCAATAGATCTCCTGCAAATTACGGTACACCTTGGTGGCTCCCGGGTGAATGTAATACTGAGAACTATAAGCGTTTGACCTATTCCCTCACGTCATCAACATTAGGAACACACAAACGACTTTGGTATCTAAGAACACCATCTCCCCCTTGGGAGAAAGCCTCAACAGACTTCTTAAGCACCACTTCCTTTAATTCAACCTAATTTTGATCAAGACCTTGCTTGAATTCAAACATGAACACCATACAAATAGTGCCTCCAAATCTTGAAGGCAAAAACAACTGCAGCTAGTTCAAGGTCATGGGTAGGATAATTCTTCTCATGAATCTTAAGTTACCTTGATGCATATATAGGTAATGACTTTCTCATTTCGCATAAGCACAGATACTATCCCAATTCTTTTGGCGTCATAATAAACGACAAAGGAGAGGCAATCGAGCGGAAGTAAGTCTACCCTTCAATTCCTGAAAGCTCTACTCACAAGCTTCAGACCATATGAACTTAGCCTTCTTTTGAGTCAAAGCCATCAAAGGAGAGGCAATCGAAGAGAACCCTTCAACAAACCTCCTATAATAATTGGATAAATCTAAGAAACTTCTAATATCCAAAGGGGATAGAGGTCTAGGACAACTCTTAATTGCATTCGTCTTCTTACGAACTACCTCAATACCCTTACTTGAAATGATGTGACCAAGAAAAACCACAGACCTCAACCAAAATTCACATTTGCTAAACTTTGCAAAAAGTTGTTGGTCCTTGAGAATTTGTAACACAACCCTCAAATGATTATTTTGTTAATCCTCGCTACTTGAAACGATCAATATATCATCAATGAACACTATCACAAACATGTCAAGGTATTTTCTAAACACTATATTCATCAAATCCTAAATGACACTGGAGCATTAACCCACCTGAACGACATTACAAAAAACTCCTAATGACCATACGGAGTTCAAAAATCCATCTTCGGAATATCATCTACCTTCATCCTCAATTGGTGATAACCCGACCGAAGTTGAATCTTAGAGTAGTAACTCGCTCCTTGAAGTTGGTCAAACAAATCATCTATCCTTAAAAGAGGATACTTATTCTTAATGGTTACCTTATTCAACTGACGATAGTCAATACACATACGAAGAGAACCATATTTCTTTCTAACAAAAAAAATTGGAGCACCCCATGGAGAGATACTGGGTCGGATAAAATCCTTATCCAACAAGTCTTTCAATTGTTCTTTCAACTCCTTTAGTTTCGTCGGAACCATTCGATAAGGAGGAATATAAATAGGTTAAGTATTGGGGAGGAGGTCAATACCGAAACTTACAACATATCATCTTTTTCATGGTACTAGAGGTACAAGTAGCCAAATCAATGGAGGAAAGGGCGTCAACATGCAAACTTGTCAAGTAAAAACTGAGCACATCCTAGATTCCCTAATGTTTCAAGTAGAAAATGAGTGCTTCCTCGATGCCTCATTAATCTCGAAAACTATTTTATCAAAGTGATAGTGTGAGCGTTGCATCTGATTCCGATGTTTTAAACTGTGAACCATTATGTGAATATGAAATCATTCTTTGTGTGAGGTCATTTGAACACTATAGTTGAGCTTTAACTTCCATTTGTAGTAATTATTCTGAGCTCGATATTCTTTGATAATGGTATGTCACAACTTGAAACTTTGAGTGCACATTTGATCCTTGCATAAGTAAGTTAAGTCTTGTTGTGTACATTTATGATTGATTCTTGTATAGCACTATTTGAGACACCCTTTTTGAATATCCGATTGCTTGAGGACAAACACAAGTTTAATAGAATTAGTATCCTCGATCAAATGCATATTTTGTCTCAATATCTGATGAAAACCTTTAAGTTTCAAGTATTTGGAGTTGGCGAGAAAGCATGGACACTACTTAGCAAAAAGGAACAAAGGCAGCTGAAAGAACGAAGAAATGAAGATCTGAGAATCGCATAACTCATTTGGCGAGTCGCCAAAAGGTCTTATCCTCACCTTTTGTTCCAGTGTGCTGAGACCTGAAAGAAAGGATCAAATCGGCGGTAAAAAGGAGCAGTCGACATGTCGCCGACCAGTTCCGCGAAGCAGTACTCTGTCGCCCAATGATCCAAAACATGACGATGTTGAAGGATAGAGCAAGACGGCGATGAAACCTACCAAAAGGCGGATCGCTGAGTTGATCGGCAATCTTGACTAACTATGCCGAATGATCCGCTGTAGCACATATTTTTGAAAACTATAAATACTCGTCGAGAGTTGTAGCTTAATATCAGATTTTTAATATAGAATTTTTAACGTAGAATTTTGAGTTCTAAGATTGGAGAGGGTTTTGAAGAACTTGAAGATTCAAAGGGTTTCAACTCCAAGAATTTGGACTTGGGTCTTGTGGAATCTTCACTCTTTTCTTGTTTTGAGACTTAAATCTTTATACCAATTTGAATGCAAACTCGTAGTTGTATAAATTTCTATCTCTTTTACATGTCTAGCTAAAACCCCAATTCTTGGGGTGTGATTTTGTGAATATGGGTTAGATTATATGTTGGGTCTTGCTTGTTGATGATTTATTTGTTGTTTAGATGTGATTTTGTTTAGTAGTTGTGGTGGAACTTATGAAATTGTAGTTGCAAATACGATTTCACCTTTGTGTTTTCGGCTTGCTCTTGTCACTAGTCACTATGGCCGAAGGTTAGCAAGCCTGTCTCTTGATATAAATAGTCATTCCTTTCTAGAGGTCGTAAAATTACGACTACTAAATTGATGACCGGTGGGATTTGGCCGACATGAGGTTCAACTCAAGAGAGTGAACCCTAGTCCTTCTCCCACACACTCAACTCGATAGAATGAGTGGGCTAAGGTAGAGGTTGTTCTTCATGGGGCAACTCGGTGTTTGTGAGAAACCAGTTGATTTGGGGTAAGTTGCTCGAGAGAGAATTTACCCCCACTATAGTCTAGCCTAGTCACAAATATTCAATGGATTTATTATTAAAAGCATGTACCCAATTGTTTAGTTTATCTCGTATTCCTATCACATCCCAAGAATCCCCTCTCCTTGATTAGTACTCCTTATATTTTGCCTGATTTTTGTTTACTTGTGACAAATCCCCTTTGTTAATTGAAATTTGATACGCTCAAATTACACCTCCCTAATGAAGCACAAACGATTATTATCAAGTAAAGAACCCAACTTGTAGGTTGGGGTCGATCCCACGAGGAAAATGGTTTAGACTTCACTTTAACCAACAATTATATTCGTTTAGTAAAATTACTTCTAGAAACGAGTAATTAAAATGGGGGGGGGGATTTGTGAAACATCAGGTACTGGAACCCTCACAGTATCATTCTACGGATCAACAGTACAGTCTGTAGATCAATCTACGAATCGTCAATGGCCACCGTTGTTCCACACTTGGTCAGATTTACCTGAGTTATTTTCCATGCCTTGCCTGTTGATCTACGATCACCATCTACGAAGCGTTAATGGACCTATGATCCGTAGATCACCTCTGTAGATGTCGTGTTCTGTATTTCTTTCAGCTGTCTCTTTACTTTCGCGCCTAAATATCTTTCCTGCAAAACATGATAAAAACACATAAAAACCAATACAAAAAGGCTCTAGACACACACAACTCTTAAGTGAAATGTAGTAAAAATGTCGT
Organism: Solanum raphanifolium; assembly: GCA_036250405.1. Lineage (NCBI taxonomy): Eukaryota > Viridiplantae > Streptophyta > Magnoliopsida > Solanales > Solanaceae > Solanum > Solanum raphanifolium. The sequence continues at coordinate 11,796 of JAJOOE010000932.1, read as the reverse complement.
AAACTCACGGTATATCAACACTCTTGTGTCACCCCTTAGATTTAGCATATTCTTATTCGATAATGTTTTTAGCTATGACTAGTTAGGACTAAATTTTATATTTCTACTAATTCTCAAAACCACTCCCTTGGGACTCGACCCCAACCCTTGGTTGGGTTACTTTACTATTGTACGATCGTAGACACTTGCATTGGAAGTTGTGTCTTGATTACGCAAACATCAACTAGCGAAAGTGTGTAGTCTTTTTTGACTTTGGTGTCAATGCCTTGTGTGACGAGCTTACTGTGAACCATTCATGATGACACCTAGAATTTGCCCCATTTGTCTGGTTGACTAGGTAATGCAATTTCTTAAGATGATCTTACGCAACTTTAAAGAGTCTGAACCAATTTGAAAGTATACCTCTTTTGCGGCTTACCTTGTGAGTGTGTGAACCTCTTTTGAGAACCTTTTGAACCTTAACCTTTTCTTGGAAGAAACTTGATAACATTGCTACCTCTTATTGACCTATTACCCACAATCCTCATGATCTGTGATTTGTTTGAATACCCAACTTAGGCCAAAATCCTAAGTTCGGGGTGTGGTGAAAAGAGAAGCCAAATCAAGTAAATGCAAAGAAGTCCCTTGTGCCCATGTTTTGAGAAAAATGGAACCCCTCCATATTAAAAAAAGAGAGAAAAAGAAGAAGAGATTGAAAAAGAAAAAGAAAGAAAAAGTTGTGAAATAAAGTTGTGGAAATATAAAGAAAATGGGGTTCCCAATGACTCATGGAAGATGAATAAGAGGTAACTTTTGAGCTTGAATGAAATTTATAAAGAGAAGGAAATAAGGTGTTGTTCACATCACATTTCATGATGATTTTTAGCTTATAAGCCTAAATAATCATACTATTACACTCATCCCCGTTTTAAGTCTTGAAAAGACCTTTTTGATCTTGAATAAGCTGAAGCAAAAGTTGATTGGAAAATAAGGGCAAACCTATGGGTGAAATCATGCATTATGTTCATCTTTGTGAGTGTGAGCATTGCATTTGATTCCAAAACTTTAAATGATTAAACCATTATGTGTGAAAATGGAATCATTCTTTGTGTGAGGGCATTTGAACACTTTTGTTGAGCTTGAACTTGCATTTGAAGCAAGTAATGTGAATTTGAGAATCTTTGATAATGGTGTGTCACAACTTGAGTGTTTGAGTACACAATTGATCCTTGTATGAGTAAGTTGAGCCTTGTGTGTACATTCATGATTGAGTCTTGTGTGGCACTGTTTGAGACATCCTTTTTGAACTGCTAAACTGGAGTTTTACTTAAGGACAAGCAAAGGTTTAAGTTGGGGGTGTTGATGAATCCACAATTTGGACTCATTTAGGGCTTTATTTTGATCGGTTTAGTGTCCTCAAATGCATATTTTGTCTCAATAACTAATGTAAATCCTTAAGTTTTAGGTATTTGTGTCGAGAGAAAGCATGGATGCTATCAAGAAAAAAAGGAACAAGGCGGCTGAAAGAACGAAGAAATGAATGCCTGATGATCGCCTAATGTATTAGGCGAGTCGCTGAATGGCCTTAACCTCACCCAAAGTTCCAGTGTGCTAAGCCCTGAAGGAAAAGATCAAGTTGGCGATGAAAGGGAGCATTTGGCGTGTCGCCGAACAGTCCCACGAAGCAACACCATATCGCCCAATGATTCGAAACACGAAGATGTTGAAGGCAAAAGCTAAAAGGCGATGAACCAGACCAAAGGGCGGATCGCCGAATGCATCGGCCATCCCAACTAACTGCGCTGAGTGGTCCTTCGCAGCACAAATTTTTGAAAACTATAAATACCCATTTAAATTTGTAGCTTAGCATAAAGTTGTATCGAATTATTACTTATTTTTAGAATATTTCGGTTTGAGTTCTTAGAGTGTTTGGGAGACATTGTTCTTGAGCTTTGAAGGTTTTGAAGGTTTTCATCTCCAAGAAATTGGAAGTGGGCATCAAAGAATCTTCATCTTAGACGTGTTTAAAGACATTATTTATTGTACCCATTTGATGGAAACACTTTTAGGTATCGATTTCTATCTCTTTTTTATGTCTAGCTAAAACCCCAATTCTTGGGGTGTGATTATGTGAATATGGGTTAAATTTACTGTTGGGTATTACTCATTGTTAGTCTATTTGCTGTTTAAAGTTGATTTCGTTTAGTAGTTGTGTTTGAACTTAATGGGATTGTAGTTGCAAATATGATTCCATCTTAGTGTTTTTTGCTTGCTCGAGAGAGAGGTTTTAAAACCAAAACTACTAAATCGATAGTCTGTGGTTATTGGGTCGAAGTGGGCTCTACTCGAGAGAGTGAAACCTAGACCTTCTCCCACACATTCAGCTCGAGAGAGTGAATGGGCTAAGACGAAGGTTGTGCTTAATGTTGCAATTCGGTGTTCAACAGAAACCGAGTTGATTCGCAGTAAGTTGTTTGAGAGAAAATTTACCACCACTAAAGTCTAGCTTAGTTACAAATCTTCAGCAATTTACTATCAATAGCATTTACCCGGTTGTTTGTTATATCCCATATTCCTATCACATCCCAAGAATTACGTCTCCCTATGTCACATCTTTATATTTTTGCTATTTTTAGTCTATTAGTTGAATATAAACCCCCCATTGATAATTGACATTCGTGTCACTTTTTGATTTAATATGTTTGTTTTCGTTAATGTTTATAGCTATGATTGATTAGAACTAAGTTTTACTTTTCTATTTAATTCTCGATTACTAACCGCTCCCTTGGGATTCGACCCCAACCCATTCGGTTGGGTTATATTACTACGCGCGATCATTGACACTTGAATTGGAAGTTGTGTCTTTGATTACGTCAAACATCAGTTGACTCCATTACGGAGTTAACAACTGAAAATGACTCCATGAACAATAGTTTAGACATTTTCCATGAAGAAATATTAGCATTGGTTGGTCATATGTATGTTATTGAGGAACAGTTGACAATTCTAGAGACTAAAAATCTAGAGCTCAAGGAGAAATTGAAGATGCTGAGTGAGAAATATGGTAAAGGAAAGAGAGACGCTAGCAGTGTGCAAATGGAGCTAGAAGCTAGTTTGAACACTTCTAAAACTAGACCTGCATTAGCTTTGGAGAGAAATGACCAAATGGAAAGGGACTTGGTCGGTCTCAGAGAAGAATTGGAAAAATCCCTAAAATAGACCAACTCCTCTAAGCTACTCACAACATCATTGGTCAAAGCAACAACAACAGGAAAGGTCTGGGAAGCTTAAACATCAGTCCTCCCTATAATCCCCACAGTAAGTATGTGTCTGTGTCAGACAACCTGTTATGTATTCACTGTGATTGCAATTGTCATGTGAAAAAGGATTGTCCAGCCTGGAAAGCCTCTCAAGAAAAAATTTCAGTCTATTCTAGACAAGAATTTACACAGAAAAGGGGACCTGCTCCTATCGCTAAGTCTTCCAACTTGAGGAAGACTATTCTGCCTCATTGGACAAGGAACACTCTCATTATGCCTCTATCTGCTTACTGGAAACTCAGATTAAAATGGGTTCCTAACTCTAACAAGTAATTTTTGCTGTAGAGGAGTGGAGAAGGTAGAAGTCATTTCTGGTTCATAGATAGTGGGTGCCCAAAGCATATGACTGGAAGGACTGAAAACTTCCTCTCTCTCAAGGCACTTCAAGGTGGAGGTGTCTCGTTTGGTAATGGGGAAAATGAGTATATTCTTGGTGTTAAAAGAATTGGATGATCGGTTGAACACTCAATCGAGAATGTATACTATGTGAGTGGACTAAAGTACAGTCTTCTCAGTGTAACACAAATCTGTGATAAAGGCAATGAACTCAAATTTCTGTCAGAAAAGTGCATTGTTACCAATCTGTCAACAAGGGAACTGATACAACGAGAAGGCACAAGAACATGCGTGTAGCTGACCTGGATACTGCTCAAGGAGATTATCTAACTTGTCTCACTGCCCAAAGTGACAATGCTAACTTATGGCACAGAAGACTTGCTCATGTGAGCTCCTTCTTGCTAAACAAACTTGTTTCCAGGGACCTGGTTCGTGAGCAACATAACCTAAAGTTCAGCAATGACAAGGTGTGTGAAGCTTGCATCAAAGAAGAAAACAAAGATGAACTGCAAGATTGCAGGGATCAGGTTTGATCATGGAACCGAGTTTGAGAATGCCAAGCTTGACAACTTTTGTGCTGACAACGGTACTCACCATAACTTTTCAGCCCCTAGAACACCCCAGCAAAATGTTGTTGTTGAACGGAAGAATAGAACTCTCTTTGACATTGCTAGAACCATGCTCATTGACTCAAGTCTTCCTAAGAACTTCTAGGTTGAAGTAGTTAACACTGCATGTTATGTGACCAATAAGTGGTTGATCAGGTCTCTATCGGGAAAAAGGCCATATGAGCTACTTAACAACAGAAAGCCCAAACTGAGTTATTTAAGGGATTTTGGCTGGAACTGTTTTGTGCTAAACAATGGCAAGGATGACCTAGGAAAATTTGATCCTAGAAGTGATAAAGGAGTATTTGTAGGGTATTCATCCTCTAGCAAAGCCTACAGAGTCTACAACAAAAGAATATTATGCATTGAGGAAAGTGTTCATGTGATTTTTTATGAAGCTGGTGAATTGACGAACTTAGAGCAGAAGGATGATGATGATATTGAAGAACTACTTCAGATTCAGAGAGATGGAGTGAATGATCAACGAGCTGAAGAAGGTCAAAATCCTGATATTGCTGATTCTGGTCAAACTGGGAAAGTAAATGAAGATGACAAGCCTGACGAGGGTCCTGGTCCATCCAACAATGCAAATCAGTAGGATTCATCTCAATCTGGAAGTGATGACTCTGAAGATTAAGATGAGCAGACAGATCAACCTCAACCCCTGAATCTCAAATCATATTGGAAGCATCAATCCTCTCATCCTCTTGATAATCTTATCTCTCCATTGAACTCTGGAATGCAAACCAGATCCAAAACTAAAAATCTGGTGGCATTTTCAGCATTCATATAAAATATTGAGCCAAAAATATCAAGGAACCCTTGAAAGATGTTGATTGGGTTAATTTCATGCAAGAGGAACTTCATCAATAAGGAGTTATTATAGAAATGTATTGGAAAACTTAAAAGAAAAAACAATAATAGAGGAATTCAATTCAAATGAATATAAAAGAATGATTTTCCTTTTCATATATATATTGTGGCCATACAACTCCCATTTTCTATTTGTTTGTATTTTAATTTTTTTTATTTATCATATTTATAAAATTTATATTTATAGTTTTACTCTTAAATGTTCTTGATACTATATTTGCTTGAAAGACAAAATAATTATTCAATATTTTAGGGGCTTCGAAGCTAAAAGGACTAACAATTAAACCTAATTAAAAAGTGGAAAATGATAAGTTGTAACAACTAATCATTTATTTGATTCAGTTTAATTGTCGTCATTTATTTAATTTTAAAAGTTAGTAAGGTATCTTTTTAATTAAAAATTTAGTGAACGGCCTTTTCGTAATCCAATTTTGAACTTGAAACTTTTTCAGTTTTAATATAATAAGAAATATGATGATAATACATACATATATATATATATATAGATGTATATAGATATATATATAAATATATATGTATATGTATGTATATATATATAAATATATATGTATATGTATGTATGTATGTTGAGTGTAGTACAAGATTTTGTATTAATTAAATAATTTTTTTTAAAAATAAAGTACTATATTTTTTGTGAATGATCAACGTAAATCGTCGTATGATGACTTATTTATCAATATCAAGATGACTAATTATCGTCGAATCCTACAAAATGAACAATCAAATTCTCTCATAATTCTACTTCCTAGACATAATATGATAAACATTCATGAAAACTACTTTATCCTTTTAAAATACTACTAGATGCAACCAGGAATAGACAATTAAATTTGAACTTTTAAAAGAGTTATGCCTATTAAGCATCTCCTTGAGCTTGTAATATTTCTCAAACTAGAATTCAGTCTGCTCACGAAGGTACATTTAGTTATTTCAGTAGTAAATAATACTAAAAGAAATCAAAGGGACACAACCACTCAATCTTGAAGGGTTTCAACGATCTCATAAAATTGCAACCATATAAATTTAGTAATAGCAAGAATAAAAATTGTTTTTATGTTTTTTGAATTAGCTTGTTGGGTATGGCTAGTTATAGTTTTATAATGTTGAACCTTATTGATTAATACAAAAGTTTGTTATTGTAGATACGTGAGTTTTGATCCTCCCCGATTCAACCCATTTTTAGCTTAAAATATCTATTTTGATCTAATTATTAGGTCTTTTTTAGTAAACTTTACTTGATAAATTGCAAAACCACAAAAGTAGTCATTTTTTAGATGACACTTTTATTTTCAATTTGCAAGGAAAAAAATCTGAAAATATGTTCTTTAGTTTTCTTATATTTAATATTAAGGTGGTATTTTATTTTTGGTTATTTATAAAAAGCAAAATGAAAAGATCGAATCCACCCCCCAATTTATTTTTGATCTTATCCCAAATTTATAGGTGCATTTTAGGAAGATTAGACACAAAGAAATAGATCACATTCACCGTAACCCTAATCTATAAAACTAAAAGAAGGGACTCTAAGAAAAAGAGGAGCAGCCGCAGCTAGCCCAATAAAAAAAACAGCCACAATTCACATTCTTCACTGATATTTTACCATTATCAAAATAGTGAATTTTTAGTGGAACCTGAATACAGATTCTTTCATACCTTACCCTTAGAGTAGTTGATGTGCAAATATCAATTTCATTAGTGATACCAATTTTATCCCAACTTTGTCTAGGATTATGTCATATAACTTTGTTGGTAATTGGTCACTCTAGGTTCTCGCTGTGAATATAGAAGAAATGAGTAATTATTTCTGGACTAGGGTATTTTGTACATTCACTTTTTTAGAAAGACATAATTATTTCTCATTTGTAGAGTGAAATAAAATGAAATGAACTTTCAATCAAGATATTTCTGGTAAGAGAATTCCTCAACTCCTGAATGTGTGCTCCAAGTCTTAATGTATAGACTTATATGGAGGAGTAAAGATAGTCTGATCCAGATCGACGTTATGTGTTAATGTAGTTGCTTCAGGAACTAAACTTAGTTTTTTTTTTTTTCACAAATAGGAAGTTCCCCGCCACAACCCATGACCCTTCATATCGTGCCTTATGAATATTTACTTGATTGAATTTTGCTAATATAAAAGTCCTAGTCTGGGCCAGGGGAAATCTCAAATATGGGACGACAATGGACTCCTCATATGCCAAGATTTTTGGGAACCCCCAAACACTTAGGATGACACCCTAAACCAATTTGGTAATTCCTATATTTATTTGATATCTCTCTCTCGATGTATTCAGTGTGCCAATTAAATGTTCAATTTTTCTTTTCCATCAAATAGGAAGTTGTTGAGACGTTTCTGAATAAAATACTTATGAAATTCATAGACAAACTTAGAAAGCCTGTCCTATTCTTGTTGATTTTTACTTCGGGTTTTTCAGAGTCCTTTACTATTTGCTAATTTTGAATATATTCATTTTTTGGAAATTTGAATATAGAGATTCTAAATAAACATGGTAAGATTTAGAAGATGATATGCAATCATTTTATTTAGATAGAACAATACCATGGTTAGATTTAGAAACTTCTAATCCCTTTAATTCAATAGATCGAACGGTATAATGTTAGATCGTATTGTAAGTTCCCCTCTATTTTATCAATACCCTTATCTTATAATTAATTAGGTTTAGTTTCCGTGAAGTTCAGAATCTTTCATGGGTTCTTGTTTGTGCTTTTCTAGTGTTTGTGGAAATCAGATAGGGCATTAATTAATGATATTCATAAGAAAAAATGCAATCAAACCTATATTTCAGACTTTATCTGGCTTGCCTTTCAATTTTTAAGTCATTACTTGGATAACTACTAATCCCTCAATTTCAAAATAAGTGAATTGTTGAGACTATTTTCATAGTTCAAAATAAGTGAATTGTTCAAAGTTCAAGAGAGTTTTTTATTTTTTTCCATTTTTACCCCTCATTTACATCTTCTAGGTGATAATTTCAAGGGAGTTAATTTCTCATATTTATGATTTTACATTGAATTATTTACATTTTCAAGAATAGTTTGAGAATATCTAAAAGGCAAAAGTTGAAAGTAGTGTTTACTTTATGTTCTAAACTCTTTTTCTTAATAGGTGTGCATTGACTCAACAATTCATTTATTTTGAAATAGAGGGAGTACCATTTTTTTATGTTTAATGGTATCATTTTGGGCTTTCAAGTTTGTAGTTTTGTGACTTGTATTTTTGTAATGTTTGTATCCTAGGGTTTGAAGAGTAAAAGACAGTTCTTTTTGACAGTGTTCAATATAGTTTTCTTAGTTGCGTCCTGCCAAAGTTGTAGGCAAATGGAATGTAATAATAATGAAGCTATTAAGGCCAGAGAAATTGTTGAGGAGAAATTAACGGAGAAGGATGTAAAAAAGAGGAGCATGGCCAGTAGTTCAAGGGAGTTATCCCCTTTAGAAACTCTGCTGGTGAATAAGGCTAGGATGGAGATTCGAGCCTTTTTATCTAAGAACGAAAAAGAAAAGGAAAAGAAGAAACAAGGTGATGGTGCTTAAGTGTAACATCTGCAACTAGAAAGAACTAGAAGGAAATTTAAAATCTGGAAATAGTTATTTTTGGGAAGTATAAGGAAATTTGGAAAATTTTAAGTAAGTTAAAGTGAGTTTTTGGTCAACTTCAAATGACCATAACTCCTAGATCAAGATGATTTAGGTATAGTTCCAGATATGGTTGGAAAGCTCTTGGAATGATCTTTCCAACGCCGCCAAGTTTGCACGATTCCGAGTTCAGATAAGTGAGTTATGCCCTTTGGAAGTTGGGATGTTGGTTTAAGGAAAGTCCAAATCCGGATTTTTGAAGGGTAGTTTGGTCTTATCCTTACCCTTTAATCTTAATTCGTTTTAGTGAATTAATTAGGGGTCTTAACTGAACTTGGTCAGTTTTACGCTTTTGGAAAAGAGTTAGGGTTTTAGAGAAGAGGGAAGAAGAGGAGAAAAGAGAAGGAGAAGCAAGGAAATCGTCAAGATCATCGAGTTTAGCTTGTGAATTTCATCGGGGGTGATCCCTACAAGGTATGTGAGATCACATAGAGTTGGGTTAGTTCACCCACACGCCAAACATGTTTAATTCATTGTATTTTTTTCCTACAAAGATTGAGAAATTGATGATCTTGATAGTTGTTCCTGAATTGATTTCGTTCTTGAATATGAGTTGGGATTAAGGAGTTTCTTGATGATTAAGTGTTGTTTCCTTGAGTTGTTTGGGTTAAATTCTTGTGAATATGATTTGGGTAGATGAATCTAAGGTGAATTTGGGAAAAAGAATCAGATTGAAAAGATTTAGGATCAGAAAACGAGTTGAAAAACTCGTCAGACGCACATGGGGAGGGCCAGGCGCGTCGTGCCCCCATAGCGCCAGGAGGCTGGGGTGGCGCGTCTGCAGTGCGCCCAAAACAAGCCCTAGTAAGTTGGGGCCTGGCGCGGAAAGTCAAATTCAAGGAAAGTAAAGAACCAAGTCTAGGAAGTTCTCAGAGTCTTTTCAAGAAGTCTTTTGCAAATGCTTTTTAACTTTGTTTTAAGACTTAAGTTTTGAAGTTGAGTAAAGAGTAAGAGCAAAGTTCATTTTCTTTAAAATGATATATGGGAACTAAGTATTTCAAGATTAAATGTTTTCACATTTAAGATGAGAGGAAACTGAGATTTCCAAAAGAGTTTTGAACAACAAAAGAGAACATTGATTCCACGAGAGCTTTTTAAGCTAAGTTTGAGCAATTATCTCAAACCAGAGAAGAAGTTGTTTTAAAAACATATGAGCTAAGTATATTTTGGGAGTAGTATTGAGCACCGATATGGGGACGCGAGTTCATATTAACTCAAGACCCCATAAACCATGTAGCCATCGAGGGCAGAAAAAGGATCATACTTTTTAGATGATTCCTTAGTGCTTATTAGCATAGACTAGTGGATCCACTTAGTAGTTCAGGTTCTATACCGATGACAAGGTATAGGACAGTCCTTGGCAACGTGAGGTAAAACGTTGTACCATCACTTAGAATCATAGTGATGGTTGTCGGTTAGAGAAACTCCCACAGAAGTTATTGTATTTTTTATACACATCAGTTTATTGTATTTTTACATACATTTCAGAGTTGTTGTATCCTTGTATATACACATAGTTGACATCATGTTTTTAAACAACTTTTCTTTATATTGCACTTGTTTTAAAGTGCTTTATATTGAAATGAGTTCAGTTAAGTATTCATTAGTTGAGAAGAGCCAAGGTAAGTGTTTCTTTCAGATTCTCGTTCAAGCCTATGTTGTTTTAGCATTCCAACTCACATACTCATACATTTCAATATACTGATGCCAGTTGGCATGCATCTTCTTATGATGCAGACACATGTAACTAGCATCGGCATTCCAGCGCACCGTTGATCCAGTGAGCAGTTCAGACTCAATCGGTGAGCCTCCTTGCATTCCGGAGGATCTATTTTCATTACTTTCTAGTTAGTTCATTAGGATGTTGTGGGGTTTGTCCCAACATCCATCTCAGTTGTTTTAGAGGCTACATAGATAGTCAGATGTTAGTCTGTGAGTCTTTTCATTATCATTTCTTATTGTTAAGACTTGGGTTTCCACTTTTATGTTTATAATTTCTTTCCTTTTTGATTCTTTTTAATTGATTTGATGGGAACTGTGGTGTTGTTCTTGTGAAAGTGAATTTCAAATCATTTTCAGACTATAAAGTGTTTGTATATGAATGTCTGATGGTAACACATTTACAAATACAACCAAACAGACAAGAAACTCAGCCCATAGATGAATGCCTATTCTAGCATCATCATTTGAAAAAAAATTTATACTTTTCTTTAAACACTTTAAAGTACTCATATCGAAGACTTCAAAAAAGTTCCGGCCATTTCAATTCTTATCAAATTATACTTTTCAACTGAGCAAAAAACACTTGTCACAATAATTATTTTTCAAGAAAAATTAAAGCCAAAAATGCAACGCTAATCACATCTTAAGTATACTGCAAGACATTTAAAATAACATGTAAACATCTCAGGTACATGTTTGGTATCATATCAAGTAAAGAACGTATTCCTCATGGAAATTCCAAACATTCAATTAATACATTTCATTATACTAGTTACTAGACACGTGCGTTGAATGCGTGTCCCAAATAAAGTTTTATAATGATTATAATTTTATGAAAATAGGCGTGTAATGAGTAAAAACACAACAATTACGAATAAATCTTTAAGAGTATGAAAATAAATATTGAATAAGGGGTGCATTATAATATTTGAAATTAATTCCTTTTAAGCAACCAACTATAAATTTTGAACTATGGTTATTAATTAACAAACTTCCAATAATTTCACAAGTGGCTAAGTGGAGGCAAAATATGGAGTTATGACTATAAGTATAAAGAGCATCTAATACATTTCTAGATTTTGAAATACATCTCAAGTCTTCGAAAGAAAATTAAATATTGTAAATTATATACGGAGACCAATAGAAATACAGAAAGCAGGATCTCACCACAACTCTAAAAGAGAAGAACCCACTACATGCAATCAACCGCTACGAGGATTACCATGACTAGGATAGGCATCCAAAGGATAACATAAGTAGGGGTGAATACAATACACATG
>JAJOOE010000931.1:0-34721 GCA_036250405.1 Solanum raphanifolium | reverse complement strand
TCCTCCAAAGAGACCCTTTATTTGCAACAATTGCAACATAGTGCTGGTCACGTAAAACACTATATTGCCCACAATTGGGGGCAATCGTATGACACCCGCACTTCCCAACTGATCCTCATTGACGTCATTCAAATTCCCAATGTCATCGTTGTTCCCAAGTTGGCTAGCGTTGCTCCCATTTACAATCATCACTTCACCTTTTTAAGAGTTGTCAACAAAGTACACAAATAAGATAATTCAACTACAACAAAATCAATTCATGACTAAACTTCAACAAAAGAATTCTAAACACCACTTCCCGGCAGTGGCGCCATTTTTGATAACACTCAACTACACTTCATCTAATTATAAGTGTAGGTGGTTGCTAACAAGTATAAACCCAACTAAGAGTTGGGGTCGATCCCACATGGAGTGATACAGTAGAGAATTCAATTAAGAAGTAATATTGTGTACTAATCATTTGTAGAGGTAGAAGTTTCGTAACATTAAAGTAAATCACAAAGTTTCGAAAATTATATCAAATGTGGGGATTTAGATAACCAATTTATGACTAATGAAACAAGAGGTCAACAAGTAGAGAAAGTTTCTTGGGAGTGTGATAAGTTGAATGCTAATTTTGCGTAATTGGTGATTATTAGTTACTCAAAAGTGTTGAATCTCGGTAGGTAGGTTAGGTTATGAGTGCAATAGCCATTTCTCAATCAACTATTGCGAATCAAGTGAGTTCTTTTGGACCTCAACATGCAAAACACAATAGAACAACCAAATACCTTAATCAATCCACTTTTTCAAGCTAGATTTGCAAGATTGCATTCAAACCCACTTTCTCAAGTTAGATTTGTAACAATGCCATCAACACAATCATCAACTAATAATTTAACTGTAACACTTCTTTCTCAAGCAAGTATCGAGTACTAAGCTAAAATTGCATTTGCAACTACAATTCCTTAATTAAAATATGAATAATTAATTGAACCCACTTCAAATCAACAATAAAATCAATAACTAACTATACTCATTAGCTAATTAATGGATTCAACTACATAATCACACCTCAAGAATAGGGGTTTTAGCCAAACATAGTAAAGAACAAGAAATCATTACCAATGAAATTTTCCATCAGGTTTGACAACGATCCGCAAGTCTCCAAATTCTAGAAATTAGGCTAAAAGTCTCATAAACCTTAAATCTCTCCACAAAAAAAATATAAAAACAATGTTCTAGAATGTAAAAACTCAAAAACTCAGAAGTGAACAATGTGGGAACTCCTTCTCTTCTTTTGAAAATTGAATTTATACGTTCCCAAAATTTCAGCACGGAGTCAACTCGGCGAAGTAAGTCGGGCTCGCTAAACTGGTCGGTGAAGTGCCGAGTGCTCCTCTTCTCACCTTTTTGGCGTGTCTTTTTACCAATTTGTTTTGTTACTTTCGGCAAAGTGAGTCATGCTTTGCCGTATTGGTCGACAATGTGCTGAGTGCTCCTCTTCTTGCCTTCTTAGCATGGATTTTCACCACTTCTTTCTGTAACCTTTGGTGTTCTAAATCGGTATCGCCGATCTCTTCGGCGTGTCGCCGAATTACTTGTTCGATCACCAAGTTGGTTTTGTTCATGGGCTGAGATGTTGGGTCTTTAGGTGAGCTGAAAGTCCACTCGCCGACTTGCCAAGTAGCTTTACCGAGTACCAGCTTTGCTTTCCTTCAACTTATTCAGATTTTTCGCTCTTATTTGCCTTGTAACGTCCTTGCCTTAATCTTTTACCTTCATTGAAAGATCTTAACATTTTAACATCACTTATGAGCAAAAAATAGGCCTTTAGGGCACTAAATCCCTAAATATTAAGCCCTAATTGAGTCAAAATCCCCAACTCATTATCTCTTAAAGGATATAATAGAACCAGATCCCCTGTTTTATTTGAATGTTTTAGAATCCTCTTAGCAACTTTCAAGTGTGATTCCTTAGGGCAAGCTTGGAATTTCACACACATTCCAACGCCAAACACAATGTCAGATATGGTAGTAGTAAGATATTGCAAGGATCCAATGATTCCTCGATACATAGTTTCATTCACTTAGGACTAGGTCCGTCAACATCTAGCTTTGAGTTGGTCCCCATATGAGTATCAATAGTCTTGGTATCTATCATATGGAATTTCTTCAACAACTCTTTGATATATTTCTCTTGACAGATGGAAGTGCTCTTAGAATTTTGCTTGATTTTCATCCCCAAGAATAAACTCAATTCTCCCATCATGGTCATTTCAAACTCATTACCTATGAGTGTCGCAAATTCTTCACACATCACTTCAGAAGTTTCTCCAAAAATGATATAATCGACATCTATGTGGATGATAAGAAAATCCTTTCCCTGAGATTTCAGAAAGAGAGTGTTATCTATTCTTCTTCTTTTGATATCATTTTCTAGAAGAAACTTGGAAAGACTTTCATACCATGCTCTTAGAGCCTGTTTCAATCCATAAAGGGCCTTGTCCAGCTTAAGCACATGATCTAGATTAAGGAAATCTTCAAATCCTAGTGGTTGATTTACATACACCTCTTCTTTTAGGTATTCATTTTAAAAAGGCTCTTTTCACATCCATTGATACAGTTTGAAGCCCATGAAGGCTGCAAAAGCAATGAGTATCCTATGGCCTTCATCCTTGCCACAGGGGCAAATGTCTCATCATAGTCATTGTCTTTTTCCTGATTGTACCCTTGAACCAGTAGTCTAGATTTGTTCCTTGTGATAACACCCTTCTCATCAAGTTTATTTTTGTAACCCACCTGGTCCCTATGATAGTTCTGTCATCTGGCCTAGGAACCAAGTGCCAACCCTTGCTTCTTTTGAATTGATGCAGATCATCTTGCATGTAACTTACCCAATCAGCATCAGTTATAGCCTCTTTGATATTCTGGGGATTAGACCCAAAGTTTGTTCTTACAAGATTAAGCACTAAAATATAAACCCTAGCAACAACTAAGAATAATGATAACTCTATCAGTCCCTCCGGCTGTTCTTGAGCAATGTTCTCTTAAGAGAGAGAAAAACTAGTTTTCAAGAACTTGTTTGTGCCCACGAAGAATGGACATAATATAGGATAGCCACAAATACACAAAGCAATTCTATTGGCTGAGAGTCTGTTGTGCTGTGGGAGATACACACTAATCACTACATGTGCTGCAGAGTTGCATGCTGTAGACAACTGTTGTTTCTGTGTATAGACACTCTTAGTCTCATTTGGGATCATTTCCTAAGTTACTTAAATCATCAAAACTTCAGAGACAACTTAAAATAAGAACTCTTAGTCTCTATTGAACCATCAGACTTTTGTTCCTCAACTTTTCTGCTTCTATTTTTTGCTTGAAAAGTTTTCACAATTTGTTGCATCTTAATTAGAGCATTTATGGGCTAGGATCTAAACTCTTCAAAGGATCTAATTTCTCTATTTAGTCTAGATTTAGTAACAGATCCTACAATATTTTGGAATGCTTGAGCTAGACCAAAAAAATTGTGCTTCATCATATTTGTGGATATGCATTTGTATACCTCATGTAATTCTCTTTAATGGAGTTTGTTTAGCCGTAAATTTGCATATAAATTTATCTCGTTATTGAAAAACTAAGATTGAATTAAGGTAGATGAAAAGTGTTAAGAGTGAAAGAACATAAATATAAATTGTACAATTGTATAATCTAAAAAATACAATTAAAAATTGTTAATTTGGTTACTTGAAAATGAGGAAGCACAATTTGGAGAGAGAAAATCAATATTCCAAATTTAAGAATGAATATGATTGAGTTAATTTAGGCGGGGGGGGGGGGGGTATCAGAAAGTACAATGAATGAGAGAGAGAGATTTGATTTGATATATAAAATGAAAGAAATAAAATATGGGAGAGAAAGAGGCAAATTCGATCATATGCAAATAGTGTGTGGGCCTTTTTAAAATAGCAATCCTAGTGATATTGTAGTTACAAATTATAATAAATTAAACTATAGTTTTATTTACTAATTAACTAGTAGATGTTTTTCATCTCATGTAATTTTCCAATTTTAAATCTTTTCCATAAATGGCCTCATCTTTAACTTTTGAACACAACAACTGAACTTACAAAAACCTACATAATTTGATATATATCCATGCCATATCGATAATTCAATATATAATTTTAAATAATTTCCTATTATCTCATTATTTATTAATTATTTATCAAGTTTAAAGTTAGAGTTAGGCACATTGAGATACATTGATAAAGCTCAACTACACTTCATCCAATTCTAAGTGTAGGCGATCGCAATCTAGTATAAACCAAATGAAGAGTTGGGGTCGATCCATAGGGAGTGATATGGTAGAGAATTCAATTACAAAGTCAAAGACGTGTTCTAATCGATTATATGAATAGAATTTATCGGAACAATTAAAATAAGTTGCAGGGGTTGACAACTAGTGTAAAATGGGCGGGGGGCGGGGGGATAAGATCTGTCAATTAACAACTATGAAAATAGGGGAGTAATCAAGTAGAGAGGGATTCTTGGGGATGTGATCGAATAATTTCCTATTTCGCTATACTGGTGATAACTATTTACTGAAAATCGTTGAATCTTAGTGAATAGGCTAGACTTTAGATGTAATAGTTATTTCTCTATCAACTACTACGAATTAGGCGAGTTCTCTCGAACCTCGACAAGCATAACAATTATGAACAACCCAAAACCTCAATTAATCAACTCTCTTGAGCTAGATTGGTAGGATCAAATTAAGACTCACTTTCTCAAGCTGAACCCACAACAACCCAATCACTACAATCATCAATTGATAACTTTAATTCTAAAACCTCTTTCTCAAGCAAGCATATAATACTAGGCTAGAACTATATTTGCAACTACAATTCGTGAATTAAAACTCGGTTATCAATCGAACCCACTTCAAAACAACAATTAAATAAGTAAATACTGACACCCATAAGCTAATTTAGACAATTAATCACATAATCACACCCCCAAGAATGGGGTTTTAGCCAAACATTATAAAACACAAGAAAATATTACCAACTATGTTCTCCATCAGATGAGTAATGAAATTCGAGTCTTCACAATGCTTGAAATCTACCTAAAATCAAAACCCAACTTAAAATTCTCCTCAAAAACTACTAAAAACGGTGTTTGAATTAAAACCCCAGAGTTAGAATGTGCAGGAACGACTCTTTCTCTTTTCAAAATTTAATTTATACGTTTATAGATTTTTGCCTTCGGAGTCATTTAGCGGATTAAGTCGAGCATCGCCGATCAGGTCGGTAACGCGCCAAATAATCATGTCCATCGCCTTTTTGGCTTGAGTTCTCACCCTTTCTGTGTTGTAATTTTATGCGATCGAAGTCAAGCTCGCCGACCTAGTTGGCGATGCGCCAATTGTCCCTTCTTATCTCCATTTTTGCTTGCATCTTCACTAATAACTTTGTAACTTTAGGCCGGCTAAAGCTCCTTCGCTGATCCAATCAGCGCGTCACCGAAGGGTACATTCCACCGCTGAGTTGACTTTATCCAAGGGCTGGCACGCTGTAATTTTAGGCGTGCAGAAGGACTACTCGGCGAATCGCCGAGTGGTCTTGGCGATCCTCTGCCTTGCTTTTCTTCTACTGGTTCAACTTTTCTACTCCCTTTTTCCCGGTAATGTCCTTGCCTTGGTCTTTTATCTTCATTGTTGCAAATTAACACATAAACATCAGTTTAGAGCATAAGATAGACAATGAGGACACTAAAACTATGATTATTATGCCTTAAATGGGTCGAAATCCCAAACTCATCAATACCCCCAACTTAAACTTTTACTTGTCCCAAGTAAAACACAATATCAATCAGTTCAACAAGGATGTCTACAAATAGTGCTACTCAAGACTCAACATGAATACACACAAGAGGTTCAAACTACCCATGCAATGGTCAAATGTGCACTCTAAGTTTCTTACTGTGACTAGCCATCATTAAATAGAGCTCAAGCTCACAATGCTTGATTCAAATGCAAGTTCAAGCTCAACAAAAACATTCAAATGCCCTCACACCAAGAATGATTCCATAGTCACACAAAACTTATCAAAGTTCCAGAATTTTGGAATCAAAAGAAAAAAATCTCACACTCTCAAAGATAAACACATACATGATTCTACCCATAGGCTTGCCCATATTTTCCAACCAACTTGACTTTCAGCTCACTTAAGATCATAAAGGTCTTTCAAGGCTTGTAACGAGGCTGAGGGTAAAGGTATGATCATTTTGGTTTAGTGACTTCTACCTACATGAATTATGACCTGCATTTCACTTTTTCTCCTTCTCTTTCACTCTTTTTGATTTTCACAGTCCACCCTATGTTCTTTTAAGCATGACTCATTGGATACCCTATTTCTTTTGCCCATTTCAAAAACTTTATTTCAACAATTCTTTTCTTTTTCGATCTTTTTCTTCTTTCACTTTTCTCTTTTCTCTTTTTTTTTTTACATGGAGGGTTTCCATATTTTTCAACATGATCCTTCAAGATAGAATTTCTCAAACTTCTTGACTTTTCCCCTTTTTCCACCACACCCCGAACTTAGGCTTTTGGCCTAAGTTGGTTATTCAAACGAATCAATGCTTCATGAAGGTCATAGATGATAGGACAAAGAGGTCAAAGTTGTTCATGTTTCATCCAAAGAAAAAAGTAGGCTCAAACGGTGTCAAGCAAGGTTCACATTCTCACAAGGTGGTCACAAAGAAGTATAATGGTAATTTTGGTTCACTCTCCACAAATGATGCCTAAGATCATCTCTATCATTTGCCTACATTAGTCGATTGGACCAACGGGGAAAGTTCTAGGTATTATCAAACTCACATTTCAAGGCAACCTCACCAAGCATGGCATTCAATACAATCATCAAACAAGACTCCATAATTTTAGCTAGCGTGCAACGATCATCACAAGATTCATTTCAACAACTGGTTAGTCACAATGAGATGCTAAGAGTTCACATATGACTTATGCAACTTAAGTTTTCCTCATCAGAATCGCGCACACATATTGTTCAATCAAGAGCACTATTCAAGTCATCGGTATTGACCACAACCGACACTTAAATATGAAATAGAACAACCACATTCACAAATATCAAGAGGTGACAAAATTTTTGATTTGGGCAAAACCAACATTCACATTAAAACCAATCGATCAAAAATCAACTAACATACAGTAGGGACCACAAAGCCACAATCATGCAGTCTAATTATATCAAGCCTTCACAAAAAAATAAAAATTTAAGGGGTATGAGTTTACCCCCACCCCACCAAATAAACCTAAAATTGTCCTCGATGCAAAAATAAAAGTAAAGACATAATTAAAAAGGAAAGATCAGTGAATGAAAGGAGTGGGATTAGAAGAACTCTTCACTATATGGCCAATCGGCGAAGGCTGCTTGAGACCGCCGAACTGAAGATAGCTCACCGAAATTTCCAGAATGTTGGCATTTCAATTGGGACCAAAAGGAGAGTTAACTCGGGCTCGCCAAACCATTCGGTGAACCGCCGAATAGTCTGACAATGTCGCCAAAATTTCCTGAACAGTGGTCCTCCGGTCCAGACCAAAAGGTGGACCAAATCGTGACCGCCGAACCACTCGACAGACCATCGAAAGGGTCTTATCAACGCGTAATTGTCAGAGTCTGCACATTCAGTAAACATTATTTGAAAACAACTAAACCTTGCATTTTCTCCCAAGAATCGCCTTATTTAACGTCGTGGCTTGACATGGACATGCTCTCATGTATCTTCCAAATACACCACTTCAATTACCGATATTTAGTGACATTCTCCAAAATAGAGCTTTAGACGCTGCCCATTTATTTTTCATACTGGTCCGTCTCTACCTTCAACTTCAATTTCCCCATTTGTGAACACTCGAGTTACTTTGAATGGGCCAGACCACTTCAATTTGAGTTTACCCGGGAAAAGTCTCAAACGAGAATTATAGAGTAAAACAAAATCGCCTACTCGGAACTCTCGCTGGAGGATTTTAGCGTCATGCCACTTCTTCATTTTCTCCTTATAAAGGGCTGAACTTTCATACGCTCTCAACTGAAATTCCTCCAATTCATGAAGTTTATTTACTCTCCCTTTCGAAGCATTCTCCCAGTTCAGATTTAACGCCTTCAACGCCCATAATGACTTATGTTCAAGCTCGATGGTAGGTGAAAAGATTTGCCAAATACAAACTGATATGGTGACATGCAAATTGGTGTTTTGAAAGTGGTGCGATACGCCCAAGGAACATCATCCATCTTTCGAGACCAATCCGTCTTATTTGCGTTCACTGCTTTTGCCAGAATGCCCTTAATCTCTCGATTTGAAACCTCAACTTGGCGTGGCAAGCATTGATAATTGCATTGACTTTCTCTTTCGGTACGCATCTTCTAATGATCTGATATGTACATTCTCTAAATAGGTATGGTTCATCCCAGAAATACATCTTTACATCGAACAAGAATCTCTTTTGTTGGTAGAAGTTTAGGCCCTCGGGTATTTTCCACACACTACATAATTAGCGAAGTCAGCATACCAAGGTGGGTTCCCTTGGGTTACCCTCATCACCATTTCATTAGGGAATTCAGCCACAATGTCTCTCTCGTCAGAATCAACTATATTGGTTTCTAACCAAGACAAATGATCTACCACTTGGTTTTCACATCCCTTTCGATCTTTTACCTCGAAATAAAACTCTTGCAACAACAATACCCACTAAATCTATCTTGGGTTTGCATCCTTCTTAGCCATCAAATTTCTAATGGCAACATGATCCATGTGCACCACCACTTTAGTTCCCAACATGTGCTCTGAATTTTTCAAACGCATTAACCATCACTAGCAATTCTTGTTCCGTGACGGTATAATTCTTTTGCACCACATTCAATGTCTTGCTTGCATAATAAATCGGGTGAAATAAGTTCCCCTTTCGTTGACCAAGAACAACTCCTAAAGCAACACCACTAGCATTACACAAGAGTTCAAATGGAACACTCTAATCGGGAGCAATAATGATTGGGGACGACACTAGTTTTTCTTTCAAACACAAAAATGCCTTTAGGCAAGTGTCATCAAAATTGAATGTAGATTCCTTTTCTAGCAATTTACAGAGTGGGTGTGCCACTTTGGAAAAATCTTTTATGAACCGCTCGTAGAAACCCGCATGGCCTAGGAAACTCCAAACACCTTTTACCTAAATAAGAGGAGGGAGCTTGACAATTACTTCGATTTATCTTGATCCACTTGCTTCCTTCTCCTGAAATTTTATCCCCTAAAACAATGCTCTCCTTTACCATGAAATGACACTTCTCCCAATTTAGAACTAGATTGGTTTCCACACACCGTTTTAGCACTTGCCCAAGGTGGTCAAGACAGGCCTCAAATGAATCACCAACGACTGAGAAATCATCCACGAATACTTTCATGGAGTCTTCCACCATATCTATGAAAATAGAAAGCATACATCGTTGGAATGTTACCGGAGCATTATGATCTTTGACGTAATCAATAACACTTAATCTAGTTCTAAGTGTCTACGATCGTTAGTCAGTATAATAACCCAACTAAATGAGTTGGGGTCGAATCCCATAGGGAGTGGTACGTGTTTAAGATTCAATAGGAAAGTACGAATATGCTCAAGTCAATCATAGGAATAGACATTTACGAATAAAAACATAATTCAAGTTAAGGGGTGAAACGAATGTCAAATAAGGGGGTTTTGGTTTTCAATTATCAACTACAACAGCAACAAATAACACAAGATTAACAAATATTGAGACGGGTTCTTGGGATGTGATTTGATTATAGGCTAATGTAGAAAAATGGGTAATCGAAACTGTTAGTAAATAGCTGTAAATCAGTGAATAGGCTAGACTATAGAGGAGGTAAACTTTCTCTCGAACAATTTACCCCGAATCAAGTTGGTTTCTCTCGAACACCAACAAGCAAGCAAAATAAGAACAGCCTACGCCTTAGTCCATTCACTCTCTCGAGCTGATGTGTGGAAAAGGGTTTAGGGTTCACTCTCTCGAGCTGATGTGTGGAAAAGGGTTTAAGGTTCACTCTCTCGAGCTGAACCCATGACAACCCAATACCCACAGACCATCAATTCAGTAATCTTGATTTTAAAACCTCTCTCTCGAGCAAGCTAAAAACATGAAGGTAGAACTGCATTTGCAACTACAATCCTTTAATTTTAACCACAATGACTGATTGAAATCACTTCTAAACAACATTTAAACTAACAATTAGCAATACCCATAAACTAAATCAGCCCATAATCACATAATCACGCCCCAAGAATTGAGGTGTTAGCTAGACATCATAAAAAGATAGAAATCGTTACCAAATTGTGTTTCCATCAACTAGGTAAGATTAATTTCGTCTTTACAAAGGTCCAAATTGAAGAATCTCAAAGACCCACTTCCAATTTCTCAAAAATGGAAAACTTCAATTCTTCAAAGCCAAGGAAAAGTTGTCTCAAAACTCAGAGTTCAAACTCAAAAATTACTCTAATGAATGTTCAGAATAAAATTTGATACTAAACATAATGTTTGAAAATGTATTCATAGTCGCCAAAAATATGTTGCGAAGGGCCATTCGGCGCAATAAGTCGGGCTCGCCGATCATCTCGGCGATCCGCCCTTTGGTCACTTCTATCGCCTTTTTGCTTCGGCCTTCAACATTCTCAAGTTCTGTAACTTTGGGCGATCCAACACTGCATCGCGGAACCACTCGGTGACACGTCGAATGCTCATTTCTCTCGCCAACTTGATTTTCCCTTTCAGGGCTTGGCACACTGGAACTTTAGGCGAGATGGTGGCTATTCGGTTACTCGCCAAAGGGACTTGGCGATCACCAGACCTTCATTTCTTCGCTCTTTCAGCTCACTTCGTTCCTTTTTGTAAGTTAGGGTCCATACGTTGTTCCTCAATCCAAATACCTGGACATCAAGGATTTTATATCAGTTATTGGCACAAAATAAGCATTTGAGGACACTAAATCTATCCAAATAAGCCCTAAATGACTCCAAATCTCGGACTCATCAAAACTTTTGCTTGTCCTTAGGTAAAACTCAAGTTTAGCAGTTCAAAAAGGATGTCTCAAACAGTGTTACACAAGACTCAATCATGAATGCACACAACAAGACTCAATTTACTCATGCAAGGATCAATTGTGCACTCAAAGATTCAAGTTGTGACTCACTATTATTAAAGATTCTCAAGTTCACAATTCTTGCTTCAAATGAAAGTTCAAGCTCAACAAAGATACTCAAATGCCCTCACACAAAGAATGATTCCATATTCACACAAAATGGTTCAACAATTTATAGCTCCGGAATAACAACAACTCTCACACTCACAAAGATGAACACATGCATGACTTCACCCATATGCTTGCCCTTATTTTCCAATCAACCTTCGTTTCAGCTCACTCAAGATCAAAAAGGGCTTTCCAAGGCTTGTAACGGGGCTGAGTGTAAAGATATGGTCATTTAGGCTCAATGACTGCTATCCCCATGAAATATGGTGTGAACTACACTTCATTTCCTTTCCTTCTTCATTCTCATTCATGCTCAAAATTCACCCCATTATTCATTTTCAATGAAACTTTGGACACCCCATTTCTTTTTGCAACTTTATTTCAAAACTTTTTTCATTCTTTTTCTCTTTCCTTCTTTTTTTTTGTATGGAGGGGTTCCATCTTTTTTAAAACCATGGGTAGAGGGGAATTCCTTCACAATTCTTGATTTATCTTCTATTTTCACCACACCCCCAACTTAGGCCAAAAGCCTAAGTTGGATATTCAAACAAACCACATCTCATGAGGATTAAGGGTGAAGGGATAATGAAAGGTCACAATTTCATCTAGTTTCTTCATAAGGCTCAAAGGGTGTTCAAGTAAAGATCGCACACTCACAAGGTAGGCCACAAAAGAGGTATAATGCACTCTTTAAAATTGTTCCCTAAGATCATTTCAAGAGCTCACATCACTTGGTCAACCGTACCAACGGGGTAAATTCTAGGTGTCATCACACATGGTTCACAGTAAGCTCATCACACAAGGTATTGGAACCAATGTCAAACAAGACTCCACACTTTCTCTAGTGTGCAATGTTCATCACAAGAGACTCAATTTGACAATCGGCTAGTCACAACGAGATGCATAGAGTTCACATATTGCTGATGCAACTTCATTTTGCCTCATCGTAGCCGCACATTCATGTTTGTTCTATTACAAGGCACTATTCAAGTCATTGGTTTGATCACAACCGACACTCAAATTTGCACAAGAACAACCATAATTAAATAAACAAGAGGTGGCAAAATTTTTCAGAAGGGTCCAAAATCATTTACATTCAAAATAATGAGCCTCAAGCTCAAACATCCACAAAAACAGTGCCGAAACACAATTTATAGCATAAAACCCAATGTATAAACATAACAATAATCACAAGAGGTAGGTATGGTAATACCTCACTCCACCACAAACAAAAAGCAATTTGTCCTCAAATGCAATAAAACATCCAAAAATCAATAAAAATGACAAAGAGGGAGGTAAAGAAGGATCTTGTCTATATAGTTGCTCCATCTGTCGGGGCATCATTGCCCGGTGCAACACTCTAATCTTGGGCCTCAGTGCCCAGAGTCACATCAACTGCACTCGATCCACTAGGGTCAGACAAGGGTGTGTCTGCCAAAGAGCTCTACACAACTGCATCTACCATGGCCTCCTCAGTCTCCGTAAGGACCTTGTAAGAACCTCCTCAGCAACCCCAAGCATCTCCTCATCCGTCTCAGCCTCCGACTCGGGATCAACTACCTCCTTAGCTCGAACATGATCTCCGGTGGTAGCCAGAGGCATATCTGGCTCAATTGGCATATCTGGAATCTCCAACGTACTGAAAATCATAGACATGTCGGTGGACTTCAGCTGGTCCACATCTTTCCTCAACGCAGCAATAGCCGCCTTTAGAGCCGTCACCTTCTCAATGGCCCCTTGGCCACGCTCACACACTGCTATACTAGCCGTAAGGGCATCCATGGTAGCACTCAAAGGTGTCACACTATCATTGAGGGCTACCCGAATCATGACTGGAATGGTGGCCTCAAGTCTAGCAGCACGACGATCCGCAGAATGGGCTACCTGCCCCATCTGTAGCAAAGTAGCCTGGGTGAGTAGAGGTCGACCAACAGCAACAATACCAGATATGGGGGGCACAAGAGCAGTAGAAGAACTGGGAGTAATAAAAGGGGTAGCACTAGATGTACCTGAAGGCCCAGGGGCCGGAGTAGGCAAAGGTGACTCTTCAGGTAGTGCATTTGTATCCACAATCGGGGAAGTGTCCACTGGGGCTGCCTTTTTCTTTTCCTCCTCATCTTTCAAATACTCTGCCTCTATCCTACGGATGTCGGTAGAAGATGTAGGAATCACTTCCACATCCTTCTTCTCATCCCTAGGCACCCGAGCCCATCAGGACAGCTCGATGATTAACACCAAAAAGGGGAGGGAAGTCTGGTGTTTCTTGGCCCTCATAAGCATCTCCTGTGCAACAATAATCCCCAAGTTCAGGCTCATCTCATCAATGATGCAACCAATATAAACTGCTTTGGCTTGGAAAAGAATCGACTCATTCTGGGACAACATAATGGTACTACTGATGAAGCCAAACCAATACCCCACTGCTACATTGAGGTCCTTTTTTTTTCAATAGTTGCCCCAACCTCAAGCCACTTGGGAGTACTGTCTGATATCAGAGGGGCCAACATTTTTTTCATTCTCCAGTGTTTTTGTCCTGATTATGTGCTGACAGTCATCGTCAATATCAGTTGAGCACTCCAGGACATAATTGATGGAATCACTATCACACTTTACCTTTCTCCCCCTGACAATCACATAGTCAACCAGCTTGAATTTGGCTGCCGACTTATTCCCCTGTGGTATCAAGGCACTGTAAGAACTGTAGAATTCTCTGACCCAACTTGGAATATATAGGCCACGGGGATTGGTGAATAGCTGGAATTTGTATGACCTCAGGCAGCTCATGATCTCAGGGTACCTGTCAATGACACCATTAGTAGACAATCTCTTCTCCTCTATGATGGTCCTCAATCCCTCAGTCTTTAGCCTATTCATAGACCGAGGAGGAGGACCCTGTACCGGTGGTGCTAGGACCACAGCCTATGCGAGAGTAGGATGAGTAGTGGTGTCCTGGGGAATCCTGATCCTAGATGGATCATTCATCCTCTTGGATCGCAACTCCGCTCTTTGGGCTTCTAGTAGCTCATCTTCAAGCTCAGAAGTTGCAGCCTGATGCTCCTGTTACTCACCCTCACTCTCAGAAGTGGTGAGGTGAGTAGCATAGATTCCGTCACTACCGGAGCTGGCCTCCGATGATGCAGGTGCAGGCGCCTTGCCTTTTCCTTTTCCCTTCCCACCTGTTGTGGGAAGTTTGGTAACCTTAGCCTTGGATGTAGCTGCATCCTCGTTGATCTTGATTCCCTTGGCTCTCTTGCGAGGAGGCATGTCTCTACCAGCTACTTTAGGTCTAGCCATATTTGCAAACACATTGTAGAAAGTGAGAAACAGTTCAAGAAAATGTGCAGAAAAAATTGTTGTAGGCAGACTCGCTGAACCGATCGGCGAGTCGCCGAATCGCTATGGCGAGCTAGGTCGGGCTTGCCGAAAGGATTTTCTCAAAATTCTCCATAAAATTTGGAATGTCGGCGATAGGAAGGGCCTTTCGGAGAATCTCTGACAGTAATCGGTGAGCAAGGACTAGCCCACCGAAAGTTACAGTGCATTTTAAGGGTTAGGGGCGCAGAAATGGAGATCAAGAAGGACTTTCGACGAGTCGCCTAGTGCACTCGGCAAACTCCGACTTCTCACCGAAATTTATAGACCCCAAACTTCAATTACGCATGAAAATAAAGGTGATCAAGGGGGATTTGGCGAATCGCCGAGTGGTTCGGTGAGCTTAACTCAGCTCGCCAAACGACCCAACGTGCCTACTCTCAACCCCATCTTCCAAATTTAACCCCGCAGCCCCTGAAAAAGAAATCGAAACATGCACCCATTCGATTAGACCTAGACCCATTACACCCATTCCCCCGGGATACTCAGACTTCTTTCGGTTTGGCCAAATTTGGCCAATTTACGACTTTTACCCTTAAGAATGATGTCAACCGCTCCATCATTGGGCAAAATACATCATTTTGCACAAATGCGGGTTACTCAGACTTCACCCGACTAGACCCAACAATAAATTAGCACAACCCGACAATTTTAATCAATTTTAAGGCACAAAATATTCAAGAAATCAACAATAAAGGCATTTTAGGCATGATATTCGAATTAAAATAGACACACAAGCACAAAAAATAATGAACTCAGAGAGGCCCAGCACACATCACTAAGATGAGATCAATTGCAAATGAATAAAATTGGAAAAATGAATTGAGAGTTTGGAAAACCAACCTCTTATGCCAATTAAAGAGTTTGAAAATCTAGGCGGCAAAGAATCCAACTCTGAACACACAATTGACGACTAATACACAATGAAAACACAAGAACAACAGGAAAATAAAGTGCGGGTGTCAGTTTGGCAAGTTGAAAAGTGAGGGAATGCGAGAGATTTTGAACTTTTGAACTTTTGGCCTTTAAAACCATCCAGTTCTCACCCATTCGGCGACATTAGTCTTGCTCGCCTACCTACTCGGCGACACGCCTAGTGGGCACTTACCTCGCCAAGTTTTACAGGACCTCCAGTTAATGTGGGGGTCCAAACAGCGGACAAAGTCACAATCACCGACCCATTCGGCGATATGCCGTTTTGCTCCTGGGCCATCCGAGTTTTACAGACCCTAATTTCAAAATTCCTTTAGTCCAAAGGCGGTCCAAGTCGGGCTCGCCAACCTCTTCGGTGAGTCGCCACTGGACATTTTGCTCGCCAATCTACACTTTTCAAACACATCTTACACTTCAACCTGCAAAATCAACACACGATTATTTCTAAAACAAAACGAAAGTAGTAAAATTTGGGTTGCCTCCCAAGAAGCACCTTATTTAATGTCATGGCAGGACGCAAGTCCCAACTTAGGTTTCATTCTTTGGGTATGCCTCAGTGTCATTGGGCAACCCTCTTCTTGGCCTTGGGTAGAGACAAGATACCACTGGACCCATTTGGGTCTCCAGCAGCTGAATGTACATGGAATGGGAGGTTGCCATCTGATTTAGCATCGAGACAGTCTCTCTTATCTCTCTCAACACTTCGTCATGTTCTTCGACTTTGCGGTGAATGAGTAAGAGTACCTCTTCTATCTACCCACCCTCATGCTTCTTTGTCCTTTGACGCTCGTGGGGGGATGTACCAATCTTTTCTTTGGTACATCACTTCTACTTCCTTGACCCTTTTGGCCAAGATATCCAGTTGACCCAACAATGTGGCCAAATCTTGGTCCTTCTCTTTCTCTTTGTCGGTCTTGGACACACAATCAAGGAGTTGGGCTGTTGTTTCATAGGGTTATCGTGCCAGAAAACCTGAAGAGAGTTGGTCAGCCATGATTTTATTTTCGGGACCAAGACCCCTGTAGAAGTATTCCAGAAGCATCTTATCTGGAATTCCATAAGTTGGGCACTGCTGCAATAGGGCCTTAAATCAGTGCCACAACTCATAAATGGTCACACCCTCCAATTGCTTGAAAGTTAGGATGTCATCCCTAAGAATCATCAATCTCGAAGGAGGGTGATCCATTGGGTTACCGTTGCTACCAGATATACTTAATTTATCTGCTCAACAAGCAATACACAAACAAAAACTAAAAATAAGTAGATTCAACTATGATTAAAAAGAACAACATTCAACTTAACTAAAGAAACTTAACCAACACCACTCCCCAGCATCGGCGCCATTTTGATCTTTGACGTAATCAATGACACTTAATCCAGTTCTAAGCGTCTACGATTGTTAGTCAGTATAATAACCCAACTAAATGAGTTGGGGTTGAATCCCACAGGGAGTGGTACGTGTTTAAGATTCAATAAGAAAGTACGAATATGATCAAGTCAATCATAGGAATAGACATTTACGAATAAAAACTAATTCAAGTTAAGGGGTGACACGAATGTCAAATGAGGGTGTTTTGGTTTTTTAACGACTTGGAAAATGATAGGTTGAACTAGAGCCTAATCGTGAGGGTTAACGTCAAAGTATGTGTTAGACTCCGTAATTGACGGACCCTTTTTGAGTTTGATATGGGGTTGCAAGGGCATATGCCAAGACAAAGGGGGGGAAAAGCCTAGCCAAAAGCCAAGGTTGCCCAACCCATGACCAATCAATGCCAATGTTCACGACCAGTGGTCTTGACCATGGTCCGTGAAGGGGTCCGTGAAAACCCCTTGGCATTGAGGGAGTTATGCAAGGTTGAGGAGGCTACTGCCTCAAATACCACGGGCACCACCACAAGTCGTGGTGCCCTAGACGGTTCGTATAAGTGGTCATGAAGATCACTTGGTGGCATGGAAAGGAAGCAACTTGGCCAAGCTACTGCCTCCATGACCACGACCATCACCATGACTCGTGGTCTTTACCACGGATTGTGG
Source organism: Solanum raphanifolium (assembly GCA_036250405.1). Lineage (NCBI taxonomy): Eukaryota > Viridiplantae > Streptophyta > Magnoliopsida > Solanales > Solanaceae > Solanum > Solanum raphanifolium. The sequence goes on along the minus strand of JAJOOE010000931.1, from coordinate 17,082 downwards.
GAGGTCTCGTGGTCTTCCCTTAGGCCCTTGAGGGCTTAGAAATGTGGAGAGGCACACTGGTCAAGGGACCACGGGCACCACCACAAGCTATGGTGCCCCTCATGACCCGTTAAAGTGGGGGTGGTCCTTGATGGGGACGCCTTAGTTTGGGGTTTTTGTGTAATTTCGTTTTAATTAATTAATGTGTGGGGTTGTTTTTAATTGTTTTATATCACTAGTATATATAGTTTTATGTCTTAAAACAAGTCATTTACACCTTGTTTCTACAAAACACAAATCAAATCAAAAGAGTTCCTTCTTGAAAAAATTCTCTCTCTAGAAGTTCCCAAAGAAGAAAAAGAAGAAGAAGAAGTGGGAGCTAGGGTTTGTGAATTCAAGGTGTTCTTCCTCAAATTTATTGGGGATTCACAAGGAATGTATGGTGATCCTTCATCTAGGGGGCTTTCACCGCTAGAGTCCATTCAAAGCTAGTTTTTAAAGTGTTCAAGTTTCTCAAAACCTAGGGTTTTTACTCGGTTTCAAATGGTTATTAATGAGAAGTTATGATTGAATTAATGTTTGATTGATGATTTATGATGAAAATATTCTATGAACCCATGAATTTCCTCAATTCCTAAATTGTGCCTTTATAAAGTGGGTTTGTTGATTATGAAAACATGTGAATGGAATTTGTCTAAATTTCTTTCGGTTATTGAATTATATCACTATACATGCCTTAATTGTAGTAAATTGTTGGTGTGTTGGTGATTTTGAGATTCATGGCCTTGAAGGGCATACTATGAGGGATTGAGTATTATCATGATGTCTAGTATATGAATGCGAATCTAATGAAGATAATATGATCATGTCTTGAATGTAATTGTGTTATTATAGAAAGGCTATTTCTCAATTTGACACTGATGAATGATGATGATAGAATGTAAAGGGTTTCTATAATGTCAAGCTATGTCTTGAATTGGTAGGCTTAGGCATCCTCTTCCTGTACAATGAATGTGTCTTGACTTGATGAATATGAATCGATAGGCCAATGGCATTCCTTTCATAAATGAATGATGAAGTATTCTAGGCTATGTCTTGAACCAGTAGACCTAGTGTTGGTAGCCCTTCATGATGAGTCTAGGAACTAATGTGATGATAAACCTTGAATCGGTAGACCTAGTGTTGGTAGCCCTTTCATGTGTGAAATGATGAACCTTGTATCGGTAGGCCCAATGTTCATGGCACCCTTCTTGGAAAGTCAATGAGCTATTCTTAATGTACCTTGAATCGGTAGACCTAATGGTGGTGGCCCTTTCTTGTTTAATGTACTTGGGTCGGTAGGCCTAATGTTGGTAGCCCTCTTAAGTACAATAATGTAAATGAAAATGAAATACTCTATGGGAATGGAGGCTAAGCACCGAATGGATATGAAAAGATGGAAACTCTCCTTATGTCAGGCTAGGGTACCAATGAACATCTTCGTATCCCATAACTATGTGCCCACATAGGATATTAGCTAGTGGTTTCGACCTACGCTAAAATGTTACCAGTCCTACCTTAGGCTAGTAGACCACCTCTTTACGGTGTGGGGCAATATCACACCGAATTCCATGGTTTGCTCTCATTGTCTATGTCGGTTAATGCCTATTCCCATCATGTGAGATGTGCATTATGGTTTATTGAGAAGTTCTATGAAGTGTGGGTGGTAGTATAGGATGCTATCCATGCATTGCACACGTAGGCTTTGATAGGGCTATAATGAGTTCTCTAATGTCTTAATGACTAATGAATGAAAGTGCTCTTAATGAAGCCAATGAAGAATATTGACTTAAATGTCTAATGTAATGATGCATGCTATACTTAGGTTGTATTATGAGTTATTTTCCCTTGTCATGACTTATGACATGAATGTGTTTCTTATGCATAAGTATTGCTTGAAGTTATGTATGAATTGGTAAGTTCATCTAAGATGGCCTCAAAGTGGCACTTAGTAGGGATAGTAGTATGGGATGCTATCCTTACATTGCACAAATGTAGCTTAGGGTTACTTTAGGTGAATGTTCAAATGTGATGATTATGACTTGTATGATGACTATACTTGTGCTTTATGTCTCTTATATAAATGTACATGATATTTCTAAAAAGTGGCATAATGCATGGTTTCCAACCAAAATGTCCGTTTAAAAGCATGTTTTTGCATGGTCATCATACTTAGTACATTTTTGTGTGCTAACACATATATCTCTTATTTTACTACAAGTGTAGGTTCCGGCAAGTGAGTTGCAATTCGTCTAGTTCAAGGGCTTGGATTGAGTTTCCTCCAAGGCTAAGTGGTATGTCCTCATAGATCGAGGACAAGTACTTGGAGTTTCATTTTCTTTCATGTAAAACACTATTGTTAGGCTTTTCGATTGTAAAGGGGTGTGCCCCTACTTTTGTCCAAGATATTGTTTTTAGATGGCCATGTGAGATGATAGACTTTTGTTGTTTCAAATGTTTTTATAATGTTTTGGACTGTATGGATTTAAAGAAAGTTTTTAAATTATGTACTATTTCTATGTATTGAATGTTATGAATGTTAAGAGGCTTGTAGGAGACCCCTCTCGGGGTGAAGTACGCCGTGTCACTTCCGGGGTATAGGCTCGGGTCGTGACAAACTTGGTATCAGAGCATAAGATTTTGGAAATGGTTTTTAGGTTGATGTCTCACAAGCCACGTCTAGTAGAGTCTTGTTCATCGGTGTGAGTCGCGACACATCTATGAGTGAGAGGCTATAGGACGTTAGGAAGTTACACTTCTTTCATTATTCTTGAAGTCGTGCCTTAGAGTTTAGATCTATAAGAGTCCTTTTCCTAACCCTTCTCTTGTCTTTACAGGATATGAATACAAGGGCGAACCCAAGAAGGATGGAAGAGGAGATTGTGAATGAGGGGGTTCCTCCCCAAGGTCCTCAAGGTGACCAAGTTCCTCTAGGCAATCAACTTCCAGTGGATTCCCCGGCCATGACCAATGAGGAAGTTAGGTTGGCTCTTTTGATGATGGCTCAAGCCGCAACTACTCAAGCCCAAGACATGACGGCTCAAGCAAATAGAGGTGTTGAGGCTAATGTGAACCCCAATGTGAGTACTATGGCTTCTAGGTTGAGAAAATTTGTGAGTTTGAATCCTCCGGTATTTCTTGGTTCTAAGGTGGGAGAGGATCCCCAAGAGTTTTTGGATGAGGTGTATAAGGTAGTTAATGCTATAAGGGTGACTTCAATTGAGAAAGCAGAACTTACCGCCTATCAATTGAAGGATGTGGCCCAAATTTGGTTCTCTCAATGGAAGGGTAATAGGACGGTAGGAGTGAGGCCTATAGATTGGGAATTGTTCAAGGAAGCATTCCTTGGGAGGTTCTTTCCCTGTGAGAAGAGGGAGGTTAAGATGGAATAGTTTATCAATCTTAGGCAAGGTAACATGAATGTCCAAGAGTACTCTTTGAAATTTACCCAATTTTCTAAGTATGCCCCATCTTTGGTGTCAAACCCTAGGGATGAGATGAGTTGATTTGTAATGGGAGTTTCCAACCTAGTTGAGGAAGAGTGCCGTACGGCGATGCTCCATGATGATATGAACATTTCTAGCCTCATGGTGTATGCTCAATCTATTGAGGAGTCCAAACTTAAGAGGAAGAACAGGGAGTTGAAGAGGTCTAGGCCCGATGAGCAAGGTCAACCTAGGTTCAAAAAGAGATCTCCAAACCAAGATTGTTCAAGCACTCCTAAGTTTAACCAAGAGAAAAGTGGTGGGTTTTCATTTTCTAAACCTACTTGCACTATTTGTGGAAAAAAGCATTTTGTTAAGTGCCTAGCCGGTACTAATGGGTGCTATGGTTGTGGGAAGGATGATCACCAAATGAGAAATTGTCGTACTCTTGCGGCCAAAGGAAGGGAGGCCAAACAAGCTTCTCTTAGTGTCCCAGATCCTTATGCTACAAAGAATAGTCGTTTTTATGCACTTCGGGCTAGAGATGACAAGGAAGCTCTTCCGGATGAAGGCACCAGTAAGTGATGATTTCTTATAGTTGTGGATGTTGTATTGAGGTTCCTTTGTTGTTTAACATGATAGCCTTAGAATGGGTTTACTCTTAAGGGGGAGATGGTATGTTGAATAGTAAGAGTTCCGATATCCTTATCTTTTTCTTCTATTTTTATTCAAGCTTGAAACCAAGATTTCCTTGTAGCTTGTTTAATATTTTGGAGTCATGTGTGAAAATGTGTTTCCATGATCTCCTTATGTTATGCATGTTTTGATGAAATTTATGTTTAATGAGAAAATGAGCTTTTTTATTTATGTGTTCCTCATGTTGATGTGCATCTATAATGAGTTGCCTAAATGCTTCATAAGTTGAATTATTGAGTATGCTTAAATGTGTGTTGAGAAGAGTTGCATAAATTGCCTTATGATAATGTAAAGAGCATGATGTGAGTTGGAGAAGGAAATTCCTTCAATGAGATGAGAAATGTTGATGTTTTGGTGCATAATGAGTTCGTAGATGTAGTTCCTACTTTCTTGTGTTGCATTGAGCTTATTGATATGGGGTTGATGTTTCCTCATGTGATTTTGTGCACTGTTTATGATGTTGCATGCATGATGGGCTGCTAGTCTTGAGTCGTTATCCCTTAATGTGCTTAAAGTATAATTCAAGGACGAATTTTCCTAAGAGGGAGATAATGTAATGACTCCGTAAATAATAGGTTGAACAAGAGCCTAATCGTGAGGGTCAACGTCAAGGTATGTGTTATACTCCTTAATTGAAGGACCCTTTTTAGGTTTGGTATGGGGTTGCAAGGGCTTGTGCCAAGTAAAGGGGAGGAAAAGCCTAACAAAAGCCAAGGCTGCCCAACCCTTGACCAAGAACTGCCAAGGTTCACGACCATCTTCACGACCAGTGGTCTTGACCACGGTCCGTGAAAGGGTCCGTGAAGACCCTTGGCCTTGAGGGAGTTGTGCAAAGCTGATGAGGCTACTGCCTCAAAGACCATGGGCACCACCACTAGCCGTGGTGCCCTAGACGGTCCGTAGAAGTGGTCGTGAAAATCACTTGGTGGCATGGGAAGCAAGGCAACTTGGCCAAGCTACTGCCTCCATGACCACGACCATCACCACAACTCGTGGTCTTGACCACGGATCGTGGGAGGTCTCGTGGTCTTCGCTTAGTCCCTTGAGGGCTTGGAAAGGTGGATAGGCACACTGATCAAGGGACCACGGGCACCACCACGAGCCGTGGTGACCCTCATGACCCGTCAATGTGGGAGTGGTCCCTGACGGGGGCTGCCTTAGTTAGGGGTTTTTGTGTAATTTCGTTTTAATTAATTAATGTGTGGGGTTGTTTTTAATTGTTTTATATCACTAGTATATATAGTTTTAAGTCTTAAAACAAGTCATTTACTCCTTATTTCTCCAAAACCTAAATCAAATCAAAAGAGTTCCTCCTTTAAAAAATTATCTTTCTAGAAGTTCCCAAAGAAGAAGAAGAAGAAGTGGGAGCCAGGGTTTGTGGATTCAAGGTGTTCTTCCTCAAATTTCTTGGGGATTCACAAGCAAGGTATGGTGATCCTTCATCTAGGGGTAGCTTTCACCCCTAGAGTCCATTCAAAGTTAGTTTTCAAAATTTTCAAGTTTCTCAAAACCTAGGGTTTTTACTGTAACTCATGGGTTCCTTCTTCAAACGTTTTCAAATGGTTATTAATGACAAGTTATGATTGAATTAATGTTTGATTGATGATTTATGATGAAAATACTCTATGAACCCATGAATTTCCTCAATTCCTAAATTGTGCATTTATGAAGTGGGTTTGTTGATTATGAAAGCATATTAATGGAATTTGTCTAAATTGCTTTAGGTTATTGAATTATATCACTATTCATGCCTTAATTGTAGTAAATTGTTGGTGTGTTGGTGATTTGAAATTCATGGCCTTGAAGGGCATAGTATGAGGAATTGAGTATTATCATGATGTCTTGTATATGAATGTCAATCTATTGAAGGTAATATGATAATGTCTTGAATGTAATTGTGTTATTATAGAAAGACTGTTTATGTCATGACCGAGGGGTACCCCCTAGACGTAATATGGCATACTTGACCCCGAAGGGGTCTCATACAAGCCCTTAGCATCATAACATATGTAATAGAATAAAATACGGTAAAGTTTAAAACTTCTTTAAAACCATACAATCGAAAACATTTTCATAAAGCAAGCGGAAGTCTTTACTAAATCCTTGTCTCAAACCATCTATTTAAACTCTTGAATAAAAGACTTGGGACGCAGCCCATACAATGTCTAAAACATAATGAAACGACATAAAGGAATAATGGGTTTGTCCTCGAAGCTATGAGGACTCACCAAAATCTTCAACTTTTCTTGCAACTTCTATAAAGCTATCCTCCAAAGGAAACTCAAACTCCAAAACCCTACATTTGATTAGAATGTAGGCAATATGCGTTAGTACAAAATGTACCAAGTATGATAGCTAACACAATCAACATAAGAGCATCTCAAAATGGTTAATCAACATGAGACAAAAACATCAGACATAATAACATAAGCATAACATAATCTCCAACATAAGCATCATATCATCACAAGTCAACATAAGACATAGTTAATGAGCATAGGAGATAAAACATAATCATAATAAGCCAAGTATTCAACATAAGCATCATATAAGCATAGTTGACTCTTAGTCATCTATACCCTAATAGGACCATTCTCAAGTAACCTCAAAAGCATACATGTGTAAAGCAAGAATAGCATCCAATAATGCCACCCAAGCCAAGTACCCCTTTTTTAGTCATCTTGGTCATAGTCTATATACATGGTCAATTCTTAAGCTTCTTTACCATAAGGGTATCATAATCCTAAGTAAATTCAAGGCACACTTGTGCTATGCATGAAAGGCATCCCATAATACCATTCACACTAAGTATCACCTTGACGTCAACATAGTCATATTTACCCTCCCTTAGTCTTACTCTTTATCTTACTTCATATGGACAAGGGAACTACCATCTTTAGTTAAACATGGCATGGAAGGCCACCATAGCACAACCTTATTTTAAAATACATCACTCATAAAAATTCTTTCTTGAATGACCCTATGTCATACTTGTGCAATGCACGAATAGCACACCATAATACTACTCATGCTAAGTACTACTTTTAGGTCCTCATACTAATACTTCTTGATTTGGAACCTAGTTCCTCTCTTTAACTTTAGAACACTATGAGGTACTCTCTTAAGCACATCTTAGTTCTTTACTAGATTGAACTCTATGAGATACTACTTTTAGCATGTCTAGGTTCATCATCTACATGGACCCTATGAGATACTACTATAAGCATGTCTAAGTTCATTCATACTCTTGAACACTATGATGTACTTCATTATGTAAGTCTTGGTTCATTTATGCTTTAGAACACTATGAGATGCTTCTTCAAGCATGTCTAAGCTCATTAGATATGGATATTGCTACTAGAAACCTTAACTCAACTATCTGAAGGCTTCCATCTCATGATACCTAACTTTGGGAGAACCCACACTCTACTATGTAAGAGTTCCCCTTTTAACTTGGATAGTCCTCACATCAACTAGGTGTGGTTCTCCTTTCTACTTGGTGACCGGACCCTATCTTATATGACACTCCATCTCATTGTCAATATCCACTTGGAGCCAAGCATACACCCCAAGGTTTATTTGTTAAGCCTTAATTAACACTCATATCTCATGGAAGGATGTCCTTGACAACCAATCCATGTTCAAGTGATTCTATCACTTTATACTTTCAAGCATCCATAAAGTAGATTAGGTGAGTATAGGCCTTTCACCACAAATCCACCTATTAGACTTCTATTCATCACATTGACTCTACTCTCAAATCCCTAGTGATTTAACATTCATGACTACAAGTCTTACTCTGAAAGCGCTACTTAATTCTATCATCACTCATATCTAGATTGCAAGACATTCAAGTAATAAGCCTCATCTTAAGCAATTCTCATCACACTCCTCATTACTAGGTGATTCTTTGTCATAATTCATCATAAAGGCTAAATTCCATCTTTACAAGTCAAGACTCATTATATTCAATAAAGTCTAGTTCAATTCATAATTATATGTTACTAACCTTCAACAATTACTACTCATGTCATTGATTTAAGAGAATCACTTATGAACCTTCGATTTGACCTCTAATGACATAAACCCACAAATATCACATTCATTAATCTAGACTAGGGTTTACCATAGAAATCACATAAATTCATCACTATATCACTAAACAAAGCTAAATAAATCATAATTAGGTATTATCCACTAGATTGGAATCATACACACATCCTACCCACAATGTAAAAAGAACCCTAGTTAGATTTGGGTTTTTGATCCACAATTGGGAGATTACTAGGGCGACTCCATGGGTGGAAGTGCCTATAGATGAATAAGCTAACCATACATTTAATCAAAGACCTAGCACAAGCTCTCAACAATGGACTTTTTTCTTGACCCAAGCTTTAAGCTCTACCTTCTTCTTCAATGGGGGTTTTCTAGAGAGAGAAATATTCTTTGGAGGGGATGAAGTTGGGTTTTCTTTGGATTCTAGGGAGAATGACTTAATTGAGGTAAACTTAGGTCTAATTAGCTTATATACCTGCTAGGAAAGGAATAAAGTAATGTAGGGTCAATTCTAGAAAAGAACAAAGGACCCTTAAAGTTCCAACTTAAAATTTGCCAACATGCACGACTTAGCTCGCCCTTTTACCCCTCATGGATTGCCAAGGGTACTAGGGGACTCGCCAAGTGGACCCTTGGCTGGCCCAATTTTCTGGTAGGCTCCCTAAAAGGGTAGCTCACTTAGGCGATGGAGGAGGCAGCTTGGCGATTCGCCAATCCAATAGGCGTGCCCCAACTTGGCTCGCCCAAAATTCCAGAACCTTGGCCAAGGGGACATCACACTAGGCGACCCCAAGTGCACTTTGGCACCTCGCCAAGTCACTTGGGCGATCATGCTGCCCCATCGCCATCCAGGTCCAAAGAAGAACAAGTTTTCCTTCACTCTTCCTAGCTAACTTAGGCCTTTGCCCGCTCACTAGGTTACATGCTAAGACTTAGGTTAGTCTATATGACTATGGGGTGTAAGACGTGCCTTGACGTTCAACCACTAAACCCCTCATTCTAAGCACGTAAAGTATCATCTTTTACTCTAATCCTCAACATATCACTCTAGAACCCTAGCTCTTGGCTCTAGTTTAGTCTACTAATTTCCAATTCTAAATACTTCTTAAAGGAAACGACTCTAGACTAGCTTCCCATCATGCATGCAACATATCTAATGCATATAAACAAGGAGTAAAATTTCAACTCCCATTAAACATACTCAATGCAACAAAAGGAAGTAGGAACTTCATCAAACAACCCCTTCATGCATGACATTCCTATAACTAGTCATATTCAAGGAGGAACTACCATCTACTAATCATGTCATGCTCAACATACTCTCATGGAGCCTAAATGAAAATTTCTTCTCATAAAGCATTCATTCAAGAAGGAACCTTTCATCTCCAAAAACTAAGGCATGCTCACAATCAACTCATGAAGTCTACATGCAAATAAGTCATTTCTAACAAGACCTAAGCATTTTCATGAACATGCATATAAGGAAATCATGGCAACACATAAAGCACACAATAATCCTACTAGGTAGGCACACTATATCCCCCTTGGGAGTAAGCCTACACAAACTCTTCTAAACATCATACCTACAACAAACACTTCAAAGTCCAACATAACAAGTCACAAAAGAGAAGAAATCCAGAAAGTTACTAAAGCGTAAAAACACATACCGAAAGGGACATGAGGAGATCACTCTTGATCTTCTCTAGATTGGAGAGCATAAAACTTATTCTTTCTTTTGAGGCTCCTGATCAACACCACTAGAGTCAACTTTCTTACTCTCTCTTCCTTTAGCCTTAAGAACCGGGCAATCTCTCACTTTGTGCCCATCCTTACCACACCCATAGCAACCATTCATGTCGCCTAGACACTTATGATAGTGACTTCTCCCACACTCGGAGCAAGTAGGCTTAGGCAATGGAGACCCACTACCTTTCTCTTTGTTAAACCTAGGGGTGTTGGAAGAATCTTGGCCGGAATTCCTTGGTTTAGTCCTAGGCCTACCTTGTCCATCAGACTTATCATTGGGAAAATTCCCATCACCGATTCTAGCTCTTTTCCCCTCCCTATTCATTTTCTTAAGCTTTTGCTCCTCAATTTGTTCGGCATGAACCATGAGACTTGAAATATTCATACTAGGGATAAGCATTGCCGAACGACACTAATTTTCTACCAATTCGGACACTCCCATCACAAATTTATTCATTCTAGCCCTTGAGTCTGCCACTAGGGTTGGAGCATACTTAGATAGTTGGGTGAAATTAAAAGCATACTCATTCACACTCGTACCTCCTTGACAAAGGTTAATGAATTCTTGCATCTTTCGTTCCCTAAACTCTAGGGGAAAGAACCTATCTAGGAATGCTTCTTTGAACCCTTCCCACTCTATTAGGCCTTATTATACCGGCCTACTATCTTTCCATTGTTCATACTAAATTTGTGCTATGTCCCTCAATTGATAAGCGGCTAGTTCCGCTTTCTCTACTGTAGTCAAGCCCATGACGACAAGCACCTTATGCAATTCATCTATAAAACCTTGAGGATCTTCTTCCATCTTGGAGCCATAAAACTCTAGAGGGTTCATCCTAAAAAACTCCCTTACTCTAGAAGCACCCATCCCCCTTATTGGGTTTGCCGGAGCCACAACATCTCTATTGGCTTGCGCCGTCAAGGCTTGAGCCAACAATTGCATAGAAGCCCTAAACTCTGCTAGGGTGGCATTCCCAATTGGAGGGTCATTTGGAACTTGAGGAGGACCTTGGTTTGGGACTTGAAGAGGAACCTCTTGTTCACCATTGTCTTCCTCCTCCCTCCTATCATTTGCCCTAGTATTAGCCATAACCTGAAAACCATAGGGCAAAGGTTAGGAGAAATACCTACTAGATCTAAACTCTATAGCACGACTTTAGAGAATGAAGAAATGAGATTTCCTAAACATCCAATAACCTCCTATTCATAAATGTGGTGCACTTCACATTTATGAACAAGACCCTACTAGATGTGGTTTGAGACAATCCTAGAACCATTATAAACCTTGTGCTCTGCTACCAAGATTGTCACGACCCAGGGTACCCCCCAGACGTAATATGGCATACTTGACCCCGAAGGGATCTCATACAAGCCCTTAGCATCATAACACAGGTAAGTGGAAAAATTTAAAACTTCTTTATAACCATACAATCGAAAACATTTTCATAAAGCAAGCGGAAGTCTTTACAAAATCCTTGTCTCAAACCATCTGTTTAAACTCTTGAATAAAAGATTTGGGACACAGCCCATACAATGTCTAAAACATAAAGAAATGACATAAAAGAATAATGGGTTTGTCCTCGAAGCTATGAGGACTCACCAAAATCTTCAACTCTTCTTGCAACTTCTATAAAGCTATCCTCCAAAGGAAACTCAAACTCCAAAACCCTACATTTGATTAGAATGTAGGCAATATGTGTTAGTACAAAATATACCAAGTATGATATCTAACACAATCAACATAAAGGCATCTCAAAATGGTTACTCAACATGAGACATCAACATCAACGATAATAACATAAGCATAGCATAATCTCCAACATAAGCATCATATCATCACAAGTCAACATAAGCCATAGTTAATGAGCATAGGAGATAAATCATAATAATAATAAGCCAAGTATTCAACATAAGCATAATATAAGCATAATTGACTCTTAGTCATCTATACCCTAATAGGACCATTCTCAAGTAACCTCAAAAGCATACATGTGCAAATCAAGAATAGCATCCCATAATACCACCCAAGCCAAGTACCCTTTTTTAGTCATCTTGATCATAGTCTCTATACATGGTCAATTCTTAAGCTTCTTTACCATAAGGGTATCATAATCCTAAGTAACCTCAAGGCACACTTGTGCAATGCATGAAAGACATCCCATAATACCATTCACACTAAGTATCACCTTGACGTCAACATAGTCATACTTCCCCTCCCTTAGTCTCACTCTTTAGCTTACTTCATATGGACAAGGGAACTACCATCCTTAGTCAAACATGTCATGGAACGCCACTATAGCACAATCTTATCTTAAAATACATCACTCATAAGAACTCTTTCTTGAATGACCCTAAGTCATACTTGTTTAATGCACTAATAGCACCCCATAACACTACTCATGCTAAGTACTACTTTTAGGTCCTCATCATAATACTTCTTGATTTGGAACCTAGTTCCTCTCTTTAACTTTAGAACACTAAGAGGTACTCTCTTAAGCAAATCTTAGTTCTTTATTAGATTGAATCCTATGAGATATTACTTTTAGCATGTCTAGGTTTATCATATACATGGACCCTATGAGATACTACTATAAGCATGTCTAAGTCCATTCATACTCTTGAACACTATGAGGTACTTCATTAAGTAAGTCTTAGTTCATTTATGCTTTAGAACACTATGAGATTCTTCTTCAAGCATGTCTAAGTTCATTGGATATGGAGATTGCTACTAGAAACCTTGACTCAACTATGTGAAGGCTTCCATCTCATGATACCTAACTTTGGGAGAACCCACACTTTACTACGTAAGAGTTCCCCCTTTAACTTGGATAGTCCTCACATCAATTAGGTGTGGTTATCCTGTCTACTTGGTGACCGGACCCTATCTTGTGTGACAATCCATATCATTGTCAATATCCTCTTGGTGCCAAACATACACCCCAAGGTTTATTTGTTAAGCCTTGCTTAACACTCATATCTCATGGAAGGATGCCCTTGACAACCAATCCATGTTCAAGGTATTCTATCACTTCATACTTTCAAGCATCCATAAAGTAGATTAGGTGAGTATAGGCCTTTCACCATAAATCCACCTATTAGACTTCTATTCATCACATTGACTCTACTCTCAAAACCCTAGTGATTCAACATTCATGACTACAAGCCTTACTCTCAAAGCTTTACTTCATTTTATCATCATTCATATCTAGATTACAAGACATTCAAGTAATAAGCCTCATCTTAAGCAATACTCAGCACACTCTTCATTACTGGGTGATTCTTAGTCAGAATTCATCATAAAGGCTAAATTCCATCTTTACAATATTCAATAAATTCTAGTTCAATTCATTATTATATGTTACTAACCTTCAACAATTACTACTCATGCCATTGATTTAAGAGAATCACTTTTGAACCTTCAATTTGACCTCTAATGTCATAAACCCACAAATATCACATTCATCAATCTAGACTAAGGTTTACCATATAAATCACATAAATTAATCATTATATCTCTAAACAAAGCTAAATCGATCATAATTAGGTATTATCCACTAGATTGGAATCATACCCACATCTTACCCAAAATGTAAGAAAAACCCTAGTTAGATTTGGGGTTTTGATCCACATTTGGGGGATTACTAAGGTGGGTCTATGGGTGGAAGAACCCATAGATGAATAAGCTAAACCTACCCTTAATCAATGCCCTAGCACAAGCTCTCAACAATGGACTTTTTTCTTGACCCAAGCTTCAAGTTCTACCTTCTTCTTCAATGGGGGTTTTCTTGAGAGAGAAATATTCTTTGGAGGGGATGAAGTTGGGTTTTCTTTGCATTCTAGGGAGAATGACTTAATTGAGGTAAACTTAGGTCTAATTAACTTATATACTTTCTAGGAATGGAATAAAGTAATGTAGGGTCAATTCTGGAAAAGAACCAAGGACCCTTAAAGTTCAAACTTAAAATTTGCCAACATCCACGACTTAGCTATCCCTTTTTCCCCTCATGGCTCGCCAAGGGAACTAAGAGACTCGCCAAGTGGACCCTTGGCTGGCCCAATTTTCCAGTAGGTTCCCTAAAAGGGCAGCTCACTTAGGCGATGGAGGAGGCAGTTTGGCGATTCGCCAAACCAACCAGCGTGCCATGACTTGGCTCACCCAAAATTCCAGAACCTTGGCTAAGGGGACATCCCACTAGGTGACCCCAAGTGCACTTTGGTGCAATCATGCTGCCCCATCACCAACCAGGACCAAAGAAGAACAAGTTCTCCTTCACTCTTCCTAGCTAACTTAGGCCCTTGCCCACTCCCTAGGCTTGACAACCCCACATGCTAAGACTTAGGTTAGTCTATAAGATTATGGGGTGTAAGACGTGCCTTAACGTTCAACCACTAAACCCCTCATTATAAGCACGTAAAGTCTCATCTTCAACTCTAATCCTCAACATCTCACTCAAGAACCCTAGCTCTTGGCTCTAGTTTACTCTACTAATTTCTGGGGCGTTACAATATCTCAATTTGACACTCAAGAATGATAATGATAGAATGTGAAGGGTTTCTATAATGTGAAGCTATGTCTTGAATTGGTAGGGTTAGGCATCATCTTCTTGTATTATGAATGTTTCTTGACTTGATGAATATGAATTGATAGGCCAATGGCCTTTCTTTCATAAATGAATAATGAAGTATTCTAGGCTATGTCTTGAACCGGTAAACCTAGTGTTGGTAGCCCGTCATGATGAGTTTGGGAACTAATGTGATGATAAACCTTGAATCGGTAGACCTAGTGTTGGTAGCCCTTTCATGTGTGAAATGATGAACCTTGTATCGGTAGGCCCAATGTTCATGGCACCCTTCTTGGAAAGTCAATGAGCTATTCTTAATGTACCTTGAATCGGTAGACCTAATGGTGGTGGCCATTTCTTGTGTAATGTACTTGGGTCGGTAGGCCTAATGTTGGTAGCCCTCTCAAGTACTATAATGTAAATGAAAATGAAATACTCTTAAGAAATGAAGGCTAAGCACCGAGTGGATATGGTAAGATGGAAACTCTCCCAATGTTAGTCTAGGGTTCCAATGAACATCTTTGTATCCCATAACTATGTGCCCACATAGGATATTAGCTAGTGGTTTCAACCTATGCTAAAGTGTTACCGGTCCTACCTTAGGCAAGTAGACCACATCTTTACGGTGTGGGGCACTATGACACCGGATTCCATGGTTTGCTCTCATGGTCTATGTCGGTTAATGCCTATTCCCATCATGTGAGATGTGCATTATAGTTTCTTAAGAAGTTCTGTGAAGTGTGGGTGGTAGTATGGGATGCTATCCATGCATTGCACAAGTAGGCTTTGATAGGGCTATAGTGAGTTCTCTAATGTCTTAATGACTAATGAATGAAAGTGCTCTTAATGAAGCTAATGAAGAATGTTGACTTAAATGTCTAATGTAATGATGTGTGCTATACTTGGGTTGTATTATGAGTTATTTTCCCTTGTCATGACTTATGAAATGAATGTGTTCCTTATGCATGAGTATTGCTTTAAGTTATGTATGAATTGGTAAGTTCATCTAAGATGGCCTCAAAGTGGCACTTAGTAGGGATAGTAGTATGGGATGCTTTCCTTACATTGCACAAATGTAGCTTAGGGTTACTTAAGGTGAATGTTCAAATGTGATGATTATGACTTGTATGATAATTATACTTGTACTTTATGTCTCTTATACAAATGTACATGATATTTCTAAAAACTGGCATAATGCATGGTTTCCAACCAAAATATCTGTTTAAATGCATGTTTTTGAATGGTCATCTTACTTAGTACATTTAGGTTCTGACAAGTGAGTTGCTATTCATCTAGTTCAAGGGCTTGGATTGAGATTCCTCCAAGGCTAAGTGGTATGTCCTCATAGATCGAGGACAAGTACTTAAAATTTCATTTTCTTTCATGTAAAAGACTATTGTTATATTTTTCGATTGTAAAGGGGCTTGTCCCTACTTTTGTCCAAGATATTGTTTTTAGATGGCCATGTGAGATGATAAATTTCCGTTGTTTCAAATGTTTTTGTAAAGTTTAGGATTGTATGGATTTAAAGAAAGTTTTTAAATTCCGTACTATTTCTATGTATCGAATGTTATGAATGCTAAGAGGCTTGTACAAGACCCCTCTTGGGGTTAAGTAGGCCATGTCACTTCCGGGGTATAGGCTCAGGTCGTGACATGTTTTCAATTATCAACTACAACAACAGCAAATAACACAAGATTAACAAATATTGAGACGGGTTCTTGGGATGTGATTTAATTATAGGCTAATGCAGACAAATGGGTAATTGCAATTTTTAGTAAATAACTGTAAATCAGTGAATAGTCTAGACTATAGAGGAGGTAAACTTTCTCTCAAACAATTTACCCCGAATCAAGTTGGTTTCTCTCGAACACCAAAAAGCAAGCAAAATAAGAACAGCCTACGCCTTAGTCCTTTCAGTCTCTCAAGTTGAATGTGTGGAAAAGGGTTTAGGGTTAACTCTCAAGTTGAACCCATGACAACCCAATACCCACAGACCATCAATTCAGTAATCTTGGTTTTAAAACCTCTCTCTCGAGCAAAACAAAAACACAAAGGTAGAACTACATTTGCAACTATAATCCTTTAATTTTAACCACATTTATTAATTGAAATCAATTCTAAACATCATTTAAACTAACAATTAGCAATACCCATAGACTAAATCTGCCCATAATCACATTATCACACCCCAAGAATTGGGGTTTTAGCTAGACATCATAAAAAGATAGAAATCGTTACCAAATTGTGTTTCCATCAACTGGGTAAGATTAATTTCGTTTACAAATGTCCAAATTGAAGAATCTCAAAGACCCACTTCCAATTTCTCAAAAATGAAAAACTTCAATTCTTCAAAGCTAAGGAAAAGTTGTCTCAAAACTCAGAGTTCATACTCAAAAAATACTCTAATGAATGTTCAGAATAAAATTTGATACTAACCATAATGTTTGAAAATATATTTATAGTCACCAAAAATATGCTGCGAAGGGCTATTCGGCGCAGTAAGTCGGGTTCGCCGATTAGCTCGGCGATCCGCCCTTTGGTCAGTTCCATCGCATTTTTGCTTTGGCCTTCAGCAT
>JAJOOE010000930.1:0-12218 GCA_036250405.1 Solanum raphanifolium | reverse complement strand
CATTGAGGTTGAGCTACAATGATCTTCTTCCAGATTTGAAGCGATGTTTTGCTTTTTGTTCAATATATCCCAAAGATTATCAATTCCACAAAAACCAAGTTATTTACCTGTGGATTGCTAATGGTCTTGTAAAGCAGTTTTGTTTAGGTAACGAATACTTTGACGAGTTGAGATCAAGATCATTGTTCGAACGGGTCCCAGAGTCTGAATGGCAATCGGAGAGATTCATAATGCATGACCTTATCAATGATTTGGCCCAAACTGCATCTTCAAAACTTTGTATTAGGTTGGAAGAGAGCAAAGGATCTGATTATATGTTGGAACAAAGTCGGCACATGTCCTATTCCATGGGATATGAAGGTGACTTTGAGACATTGAAACCACTCTCCAAATCAGAGCAGCTGAGGACATTACTTCCAACCAATATTGGTTACTTTTCTGGGTTAAGCAGGAGGGTGTTGCATAACATACTTCCAAGACTGACATCCTTAAGGGCATTATCATTGTCAGGTTATGAGCTTAATGAGTTGCCAAATGACTTGTTTATCAAATTAAATCTACTCAGATTTTTGGACCTTTCTTGGACAGATATTACAGAGTTGCCAGATTCTATTTGTGCATTGTATAACTTGGAAACACTTCTCCTGTCATGTTGTCAACATCTTAGGGAGCTACCGCTGCAGATGGAGAAGTTGATTACCTTGCGTCATCTTGACATAAGCTACACTCATCGCTTGAAGATGCCACTACATCTGAGCAAGTTGAAAAGCCTCCAAGTGTTAGTGGGAGCCAAGTTTCTTGTAGGTGGTCATGGCGGTTTGAGAATGGAAGATTTGGGTGAAGTAGAGAACTTGTATGGACCTCTATCAGTTTTAGAGTTGCAAAATGTGGTTGATAAAAGGGAAGCTCTCAAGGCAAAGATAAGGGAGAAGAATCATGTTGACAAGTTATTATTGGAGTGGAGTGAAAGTAGTACTGCCGCCGACGATTCTCAAACTGAAAGAGAGATACTTGATGAGCTACACCCACACACAAATATTAAACAGCTCGAAATCACCGGATATAGAGGGACAAAATTTTCAAATTCGCTGGCTGATCCTTTGTTTCTTAAGCTAGTGAAATTGTCTCTTAGAAACTGCAAGGACTGTGATTCCTTGCCAGCACTAGGACAACTCCCTTGTTTGAAATTCCTTTCCATTAGAGGGATGCATGGAATAACAGAGGTGACGGAAGAATTCTACGGCAGTCCATCCTCCAAAAAGCCTTTTAAGTCTCTTGAGAAGCTTGAATTTGAAGAGATGCCGGAGTGGAAGCAATGGCACATACGAGGAAGTGGCGAGTTCCCCATACTTGAGAAGCTTTCAATTGATAATTGTCCGAAGTTGATGGGGAAGTTGCCTGAAAATCTTTCTTCTCTGACAGAATTGAGTATTTCAGAATGACCTCAACTCAATTTGGAGACACCTATCCAACTTTCAAGTTTACAAAAAATTTATGTTATTGATTATCCTCTGTTTAGATCCCAATTTGAGGGAATGAAGCAGATTGTTGAATTATATATTCGTGATTGTAATTCTCTTACCTCCTTACCTTTTAGCATTCTACCGAGTACCTTGGAGGCAATAAGGATATCTCGTTGCCAGAAATTGAAATTGGAGGAGCCAGTTGGTCATTGTAACATGTTTCTGGAGGAATTGCATCTGGATGGCTGTGATTGTATAGATGATATATCACCAGAGTTGCTCCCAAGAGCACGTAAATTGAGGGTAGAGCGTTGCCCCAACCTTACTAGGTTTTTGATTCCTACTGCAACTGAAAGTCTCTATATTTGGGATTGTGAGAATCTTGAAATACTTTCGGTGGCAGTTGGAACCCATGAGTCTGCGATGACGTATTTGGGTATTGATGGCTGTTTGAAGCTGAAGAGGCTGCCAGATCATATGCAGGAACTCCTTCCATCTCTTAATATACTGCATTTGTATTCTCTAGAAATAGAGTCCTTTCCTGAAGGAGGATTGCCCTTCAATTTACAAAAACTTGAGATCTGTCGATGCACAAAACTGGTGAATGGACGAAAGGAGTGGCGTTTGCAGAGACTCAGAGAGTTACACATCATGCATGATGGCAGTGACGAAGAGATTCTTGCTGGTGAGAATTGGGAGTTGCCTTCCTCTATTACAAGGCTTATAATACAAAATCTGAAAACATTAAGCAGCCAAGTTTTAAAAAGCCTCACCTCTCTTGAATATCTACATATTACTAATTTACCTCAAATTCAGTCACTGTTGGAAGAAGGCAGGCTTCCCTCCTCTCTTTCTGAGCTACATTTAGATTACCATGATGAGCTCCATTCACTACATCTTTGCCACCTCACTTCCCTTCTACGTCTAAAAATCTACAATTGCCCTAATCTCCAATCACTCTCTGAATCAGCACTGCCCTCCTCCCTCTCTAAGTTGACCATCAAGTGTTGCCCTAATCTCCAATCACTTTCCGAATCAGTACTGCCCTCCTCCCTCTCTCAGCTAGCCATCCTTCTTTGCCCTAATCTCCAATCACTTCCAGTAAAAGGGATGCCTTCTTCCCTCTCTAAACTATCTATTTCCAATTGCCCATTGCTCACACCACTACTAGAATTTAATAAGGGGGAATACTGGCCAAATATTGCTCAAATTCCCATCATAAATATTGATGGGATGCGCTGATTAAAACAAATGTATGTTATTCTATTCCCTCAAAAGTTTTTTATTTTCGATACTTCCCTTTGCTCTTTTGGTAATTCTTTTCCCTTTTTAAATCTTGTTGAGCAGTATGGAGAGTCTATTGCTCCTGGCCAAAATTTGCTCATATTTCCACGATTCGGAGAACCTGTAATGATTAAAATGAGTGGTGCTTCGACAAATATGTATGTTATTCTATTTAATTACTTACTAATTTTTTATTTTTGTTTAATTCTCTTTGCTTGTTTCTTAATTCTTTTTCTTTGTGTAGCATCTATTTTCTCTTGTGACGTCGAGGAAATATCTTTAGATTAGGATTAAATCTTTATATTTGCATTGAGACATTGTAAAAGAAATCTAGTATATGTAGGAATTGAGATAATTTGCTCCAGAAAGTTGATTGCTTAATATATATCAGCAATATGTTTATCTCCTATGGAAATTCATTACAATAGCAATTCAGATGTTCTTGTGACAAATCTCACGCTTCATCTTAAGACTCTCTTTTCTTGTCTATTAACTTATGTTCTCTCTCAAATCTTGCACACTGGAACATTATTCGCCATCATGAAAGTTGTTCTGCATTTTTTGTGTCTTCTATATATATATATAAAAGGGTCCAATAATTGCAACCTCACTTTCTCAATCAGGTAGCCAAGACCTTGATAAGAGTTACATTTAAAGAAATTGAAAACGACTCTGAATATCTACTTCCATTCTTTACGTCATGTTGTACCACATTGATTTTGGTTTTGATATTTAGAGAACTTTGGAGATTATGAAGTTTCCTTCAAATTATGTCTATTACTCAACCTCGAGTGACACCTCAGAGCTAGCGGAAAGTCAAGGAAGTATATCCTGCTCGGGATGACTTCAAGGTTAGATAACAAAATAATGATTTATTCATGTTTTAGTTACCATGATGTTTATTTTGTATTAATTTTCCACTGGTATTCAGATACTTAAAGTGGGAAATCGCTTCTGATTTGAGCTTTAAATTTATCTTTATTGTAATTACTTTCTATTTTTTCCTTAAAACCTAAACCTGAATTTTTTACAACAACACACCCAATCTATACCTGGTTTTTTTCTGTTGCAATTGTTTTGCTGCTACAGTATTGTGTCCGGCCTAATTGGTATTCATTTTCGTGAAACATACTATAATAATTTGAAGAGATAATATCTCATATGGTCACTTAACAATGATTTTTTTTCTCAAAGTTACTTTACTTTATTTTTTAACCCAAAAATCACTCAACTATGAGTTTTTTTTATCAGAAAGTCACTCAACTTTGATTTTTAACCATAAAATCACTCAAATATGGAAGTTTAACTTGCAAAGTCAATCAATCTATTTAATTGATTTTTTTCATTAAAATTTGCTAATATGAAATTTTTATTTAATATCAAAATTTTAAGAAATTAAAAAATATCTATTTAAACCATTTTAATGATCTGACAAAAAATATTTAAAAGATAATTGCTATGTTAGTTTTAGTTTTTTAACGTATTTATAATGTAAATCTCTAATTCGTTTGTTGAAAGTTGCAGAAGAAAATGTTTTAATGTCAAGTGCAAACACTTGGAATTTTCGTTTGCCAAATGAGACTCATTTAATATGAGTTTTCTTAATTAAGTATTCATATTTATGTATTTTTTTTAATATGCAGTAAAATCAAGGTATTCTATTAGTTCTCTCTTCAAATTGAAGTTGAAAATAATGAATTTGGTTGGAGAAATAGTGAAACATTTTGATTATTCATTTGCAATAAAAGGAAATATACTTGAAGGTTTCTTTTTGTTAGCTCTTTCTTGTGGAATTTGCTATGTTGTTTTTTGGAAATACCATTAGATTGGTTGAAGGCTATTTGGATATAATTGCCTTCATGAAGTGTTTGCTAAGTTGCGATAAAGATAGAAATTTTTTGATGGTATTAATTTTTATATGGATCACGATTGAGAACTTTGCCTGAGGTATTAATCTCCATTTTCCCTATTTATAAATGTTTCCTGTAGCTCCTAATTGTGATGCTTCATTTACACATTTTTTACATTTTATCTTATTACAGGGATAAAGTCTATCATGAATCAATTAGACGTTACAGACTTACAACAACTTGTTGTGCGTTGTATATATAATTGCATATATCTTGGATATCAGGTATTGGATTGGTTTCTCATTGCTTATTGACTTATACTCTTATCGCGTTTTAATTTCACATCTCAATTGCGAAAGATATCATATGTAGCTTGTGCAACCATGTTCAATATATGATGCCATCGTACTTACTACTCTTTGTTGCAATTTACCGTCCAGATTATAACTTGACAGTTAATTTTGAGGAATTCTAGTCCTTTGCTTGTCTATTAGCTTGATTTGGTTGTCGATCAATTGTTGTTGTAGGAGTTGTTCGATCTTGTCTTTGCTTTTCGTAAACTTCAGTCAACTAGCTATAATCATGAATGGTCAGAAAAATGCAATCGATTCGCATCAGAGATAGATTAATCTAAGGCTAATAAGCGAATAGACGTATCAGAGATGAATTGGCAGCTTGACTCCCTCCACATTGCTTTGTTCTTCTAGCTTCTTCAGCATAAAAAATTGCTTGTGAGCCATATATTGAATTTGATACTTCTTCACTTGGCAGTAAGCTTAGAAATCAGTTTCTGTAGTCAAATAGAACTATAAATATAGGCAGTGTGTGGTCTGTAATTGTAACACGGGGATTGACTTAGAGTTCTAAAATTTCTTTTTAATTGCTTTCAGTAAGAAGGTTATGATTTCCAAGTCGTACAGCCGTCAATGACCATTTTGTCTTATAATGTTTCTTTTGTGGGTGAACTTCAATTTGAAGATTGATCCCATTATTTGGTGGCGTTGGGCTATGTTGCATTTTGTTTCTAGAAAAAAAAATTGTTTTACGAGTGAGAATTGATATTTGTAAATTGAAATTCTGTTTGACCATGAAGTAAATTAGAGTCGTTTTTGTTTAATTTTTGTTGTTGTTTTTGAATTTTTAAATTTTTTTTATAGACAAACGTGTTTTCAGGACAAACGTAATCTAGTCACTCTTTTTTTTCTTGAAAAAAATAAGGTAAATAGTGTTCACCTAAATTAAAAATAAACGATAGTTATATAATATATGTATGCCGTTTAGAAAAAGTAAACAATGAATCTCACGAGTTAATTAAAAAAAACCGTTTTTAAGATACAAGAATTGTTATTAGTATATATGGATTAATTACTTAAGTGGATCCTTTTAAAAAAATAATTACTTATTTTAGATATACTCTTTAATTATTACTCCCTCCGTTTCACAAAGAATGATCTGGTTTAACTTGACACGGAGTTTAAGTAAATAAAGAAGACTTTTGAATCTTGTGGTCCTAAATTAAAGTTATGTCAAATGTACAAAATTGCCCTTAATCTTGTGGTCTTAAACATGTCACATGGAAAGCAAAAAGTAAAATGTTACCAAAAAAAGAAAGAGATCATTCTTTTTGAAACTGACTAAAAAGGAAAAGAGGTCATTCTTTGTAAAACGGAGGGAGTATCATTTATAGCAATATATAATACTACTATTAACTAACATATTGTATAGTTTATAACAGTATAAATTTTTTTGTCATTGTTGTGTCACTTTAAAGGTTATTAAAGAGGGTGATAGGTAGTTGATTTTTGAACATCATTTAAATTTTAAATTATATTCGCAATGTACAAGAATTTGTAAATTTACTACTATTAACTATGAGTGTGAAGTTGTAAAAATCTTATATGAACTTCAGTCATTCGAGGAATTTTTGTGTGAACTTTGTGGTCAAATGAATGACATTTTGAAATTTTTTAAAAAATATAAGACAGATGTGACTAAAGTTCATGTGAATAATTTCTTTCCCCAAAACAATTTGACATATAATTTTTTCTATTTTTTTATGTTAGATAAATTCAAAGCGGTTTTACATGAAATAAACAACATTCCATAAAATAAAAATTAATACAAATTTATAATCTTGTTGAATTATAAGTTCCTTGTGACATGAATGCACATGTAAGAATAATTTAGAAAGCTTCCATGCAATATAATTTCTCTTTGTCCTCATGAACATGATTATCAGTTTATCACCAACAGGACTAGCAAATTGTAGAAATTCCTTGTCTTGTTCAAAAATGGACATTTGTTGTTGATTCAAGTTAATAAACACTTCAATTCCTCTATTTTGATCTTGAGTATTCATCAAATAAATCATATTGCTAAATGGTGTACTTGCTATGCTTGCTCTTGTAGGTCTCCCCATCCAAAATCCAAATCTTGGAATGGAATGTTACATACACTACTACATCGATACACGTCGTGACTATTGACACCTAATTTTGACCCTCCACGGTAAGAATTAATTTGCGAACTTCCTTAATTCCAAACGATTTGAAATAACTAATTTTATAAAAATTCAAAATATGTTTCAGGATATTTTAAGAATTTTATTCACCTTTTATAATATTTTAAATAATAAATATGTTTTATATTGTTACGTATGTAACTAATATATTTTATAAATACTTGAAAACTATCTTGAAAAAAAAAAGGGATTTCATTATTATTATTATTATTATTATTTTAACGTTAAAATTAATATAATTTAGTTTGAATTATAGCTATGTTGTTGGATTAGTTATTTTTATTAAGTTAATTATTTTATTCCGTTAAGATTAAGAAGCTCGTTAATTAATTATATTAATTCGTCTTATTTAATTACTAGCTGAATTAACTAAAATAATTCAATTTGGCTAGATTGTTAATTTATCTACCTAACCCTTATTGCAATTCTAGCCATTTATTCCCTCACCCTAACTCAAATTTGAGACCAATTTTGGCCCAATTTCCAATCTTCCCATTCCAACCCATCCTTAGCCCAAAAGCTGGCCAAATTCTATACCAAAGACCCACCCAACAATACAAGATACATCAGCAGCATACAATCCATACATTACATTCCACAATAATATAATAATACAAAATTACAACAACAACAATACTTGACCGACCCCACCCCTATACCCTTTATTCTTCTTCTTCTTCCAGAAAAAGCCAAAACCCAGAAACGTACAACAGCTCCAAATGACACCTTTTCCGTCAGAATACACGGCAAATTCACGCCTTGGACGCGTGAATCGGTGCTCTGTAATTTGTTGTCGTCTTCTCCGCAACGTCCCTATCCATATTTAATATCACAGCAGTAGCAAGCAAGCACGCATCCTGCCCCTTTCCTCTTCCGGAATGGGGTGATTTTTCGGAGAAAAAGTTGTCTTCCTTAAATGGTGAAAGATCTTTTGGAGTTTGAATTTCGAATGGGCCTCCCTCCTATCCGAAATCTATCCATTTCCCCCCTATTTGGAACCCTAATTTCTCCCCTATAAATACTTTACCTTCTTCACTGTGAAGGAGGCCGAAAAATTGGGAGTTAGGGAACATATTGAAAAAAAAGGTTGGGAAATTTCGGCAAGGATTTACAGAGAGAAGGGTCATTAAGCTATAGAACTCATATAAGAAAATACATCTTAAATATATACTTCTCTCCTCAATTGTGGGTTACTTGGAACCTGCTGAATTTCTGAAGTTCTAAGCTGGTACCGAAGTCGCTCCAAGTTCGCCCTTGTCTCAGCTTTGCTGCTCGAAAAAAGTTAACATTCCTCCCCTCATCTGTATCTTATTCCGATTTCGATATCATGTGATGGACATTTTTGGGTTCTCAAGATCTCCCTCATGTTTTCTTCTTTATTTTGTCTTCTACTTTGGATTGAAGGTCTATTTGATTTAACTATGGGTCGTCAGATTCATTTCCCTCGTTGTTTAGGCCTCTGGTTAATCATCTCATTATTCGCTATTTGTTCTTAGCTGAATGTAGGAGTCCAGATATCTAGATGTCGGGATTTACCTCGTGTATGAGACGCCTTTAGTCTCGAATCTATTTATGTGAATCTTATTATCTTGTGTCTGCTTACCTTAACTCGTCTTCAAGCATAGGCCTCCTTATTATTTGCTACTACATATCTCACGATTCGAATAAGTGCCGGATCATGAAGGATAACTGTTAGGAGTTATGTTTGCAAGCCTAGAAATTTTCATTTTATGCAAGACTTTACTTGATGTGCTGAAATTTGTGTCTCTGTTGGTCACTATCATTGCTTGATCTCATCGTATTACCTATATTCCCTTTTAAGCTTCTTTTAATCTGGTATAGTTGTTGGTATTATATATATATATATATATATATATGTATTTCTTATTTTTTTATTTTATTTTTATTTATTTTTATTTTCTTGATATCGGTTCGATATGATTAAATTGGTATTGAAACAACCGGTTATACATATACTCTTATATCCATGCTTTAAATAGTAGCCGAATTATTTGCTGTTACTTTATATCAAATCTGCATAATTGAATTTTATTTGATTTGAACCTATATGTAGTAAACCTATATGTACTTTACTTCCACCTTAGCATGTTTGCTTTTTATTTTATTTTATTTTTTAACTATTGTTTTAGCATTTTGATAGGCCGGGAGCATGTGGAGTTAGGAATGTGTAGTTGTCCATTCAATTTTTATTTTTATTTTGTTTTTGTTTTTTTTCCCTCCTCTCAGTATGTCTCCATAAGTGTTAAGCAATATGGCTTTCTCTCTGTTTATTGTAGCAATCCATGGCCTATCATTTTTTAGGGATCGAGTTAAACACCTTTAGTTTGATATCGCATTTTATCTCGGAAAGCATCTGCAAAATCGACTTAAATTGTTTGAATTTGTTCTGCTTAATTATCTTAATTTGTTTATGCTTATCCCCCCTAGGAATTGTGTCTTTAAAAGAGGAAAAGAGAAGGTTTGATTGGCTAGCTTCTAATTTGTGAACATGAACAACTGTGGAATATGTGTAAAGATTACTGTCAAAATGTGTTGTTGCCATGCCATCAAGTGTGTCATTCCTCTTATTGAATAATCTTGCCTTATTTATGAGTTTTGTAGTTATTAGTATGGATATTAATCCTTTTTCTTCCTTTTCTTGTTTCATGTGATATTGAGTGAGGTCATGGAGCTCTAGTGCCCCTCTTTTCATTCCCATGGGCCATGGAGGCCCAAAATTGCATTTCCCTCAAGTCGTATTTAAAAATTCAAGTCCCAACAGACTAAGGTGTACAGGTTGAAAAGGGTGAAGTTGGAAGATTTAACACAGGGCCGAAAATGAATACATGTTTCGGATGTTGTATACAGGTGGTATACAATGGTATACGTTGAATGTATACAAATTCCCAAAGGCAAAATAGGGGCCCAAAACCTTAAGTGATTTCCAGCAGGACTAAATGGAAAAAAAATGGGCCCAAAGTCCATTTGAAATGCAGCAAAATAGAGGAAAGTTTAAATGGGCCCAAACCCATTATTTGGACCAAATTTAGACTTAGGACAGGTGGGCCGAAAGCCCAATTTAATTGGATTTGGGCCAAAGCCCAAGTCTAATTATTTTCTTTCCCCCTCTTATTATTTCATATTGTATTATTTGATTAACTTTGATTATCTTATGGTTCAATTTAATTAAATTCCCCAAGATAACCATTTCATTATATACATTTAAATATATATATATATATAAATTGAAATATGTAGATTTCGTACTTGGTCTTAAGTCTATTATTTGTCTCGTCACTTAAGTTATTTCTCCTTAGAAAAACCCCATTTAGTCTTGTTTCCCTTAAGATAAATAGAAATGATAAAAATAATAATAGTAATAAATAAATTAGTTAAAACAAGTAGGTTCTTTTACCTAATTAAAATTTAAAAAATAAGTTTTTTTTTTCTTTTTTTTACTCGGTCAAAATTTCAAATTAGTTAAAAATAAATGAGTCATTATACTTAGTTCAAATTTCAAAATTAGTCAAAAAATCATTTTTAGTCAAATCGTCAGTCAACCGCGAGTTAGCGGGCATTCCGAGGGCCTAACACCTTCTCGGAATGTACATTGAACTTCGAACCCTTTTATTTTCAATTGATTTTATCTGTTTAAATCTTTTGAAAAATCTTAATTTTTTTCTTGATTTTTTACTAAAAAATTAAGTGGCGACTCTGATCTTTTGGAAATTCGATTTCTCTTAAACTATAAGTTTAATCGATTCTTCAAAAATTCAGTCATTTTTCTCTTATATATATTTTTAAATAAAACAGTGACATGAACTCTTTTGACGATACCATTGGTCATCCTCTATTCCTGTATTTATTTTATTTGTGTATTCTAGCATCTCTGATACCCATTTGTTTTCTTTGAAATTGTCTCTGGTGGAAAGCTCGTGTTTGGACTTTCTTATATCGGCTACTAATTTTGGTAACCTCAGGTCTTCTAGGTTATATATTGGTGTAGAGAAGGCGGTGAGAATGTTCCCGATTGTGGATGTTGATTTTATTGAAGGTGGGATTATTTTTCGTAAATCGGATACTAAAACCATTTGAGATGAAGAATCATTACCATTTGATATGCTTGCACCAGCAATTGTTGCACATTTGTAAACAATTGCACTAACAACTTCAGTCGTAGTTGGATTTTGCACTATTGATGATGGATCATCAACGATCATTGCTTTGAGAGTTCTTATATTGGATTCAGATAAAAAAAACCTCTTTTCAAATTTGATACTTTCTTGTGCATTTGGCTCAACTACAACGGGGAACTTTAGTGGGCCATCGGGTAGAGATGGCATTAATGAATCCTGAACATAATACGAAGGACATGATAATTCACCATTTGGATATTGTCGGGTTAATGTAGCCCAATCCTTCACAAAGGAGAAGGCACTACGCGCATCACCCACCTTATGTGACATACACACACTTATTGACATTCTTCCACAATCAAAGTGGCAAAGCTGAGCTACGCTCAATCGGCCACCATTATTTGCATGAGGAACATTCTTCCAGGATAACCCTGGAGGAAATGTTAAGTCTGGGTGATAAACGACTTGATCCATTGGACAATTAACTTCAACTTCAAAGAACTCAGCTCCAGTGTCATCACACTGAATAGTGGCATTATCTCTTAAACTTCCAATCCATGGTTGATGATAAGTCAATGCTTTTGAAAATGAATTTTCTAGAAGTTTAGAGAGTTGTTTTGGACCTTGTTCTAGTTGGTGTTTTGGGTAAAATAAAACAAGGGGCATATAAAAATTACCCATACATTGATCAAGAAGTGAAAGTTTGTGAATTCTTTGAGTTGATGGAGTGGGAGAAAAAGGTTTCACAACTTTCTTGGAGATTGTTGATAGCAATCTTGAAAAACTAGACATCTTTAATTATTATTTTTTAAATGCAAAATTAAAATCTCACACTACTGAATTTTTCTTCTAAGTATTTTGTTACTATATATAGATACATTAGGAACATAGTATTTAAATACTAGCCAAAAAAGTTTAAACAATTTTTTTTCTCACTTTGGAATGAATGGTCAAATTTGGATTG
>JAJOOE010000928.1:0-63900 GCA_036250405.1 Solanum raphanifolium | reverse complement strand
AGTGATGATACAACGTTTTACCTCACGTTGCCCAAGGACCATCCTATACCTTGCCTTGATATAGGACCTTACTTAACTTAGTGGATCCACTAGCTTAACTTACGTGATCATCTAAAAAGTATGACCTGTTAAATCCCATGTTGGCCACATGGTTCTTATGGATATTTGAGTTAATATGAACCCGCATCCCCAATTCGGTGCTCAATACTACTCCAAAAATATACTTTAGCTCATATGTGTTTTAAACACCTCTTTCTTTAGTTTGAGATAATTTCTCAAAGCTTAGCCCAAAGGCTCTTTTGGAATCGATGTTCCCTTTTCTTTGCTCAAATGTGAAAATATTTATAAACTTCTTTGGGAATACATAGTTCCCTAATAACTTTTTAGAAATGAACTCAACTCTTACTCTTTGCTTTACTTGAAACTTGAGCCTTAAAACAAAGTTAAAACGTTTAATAAACACTCCTGAAAACTTTAAGAAACTTTTCTTTGACTTGCTTCTTAACTTCTAGACTTGACTCTTAACTTCTTTGGCTTTGATCTTAACTTTCCTTGAATTGGATTATGGATTCAAGGCTCATGATCTCATGTTTATGGATGATTTCATGATGTTTAGATGTACCTTAGAGTGTTCGAATCAACTTAGAAACATAGGTACATTGCTAAGGAACAAGCACTGAAAGGTGGGGGACGAATGGGGAGAACTGGCGTCCCTGGCGCTCTGAGAGGCGTGGGGCGCCAGGCCCCAAACTTTAGAGAAGTCTGTGGGGCGCGCTGGCTGGCGCAGCTCCCCAGCCCCGTTGCCCAGGTTTTCTCGATTTTTCTTCTCCGTTTTCATCTCTAAACCCTCAAATCTTCCCTAGTTCTTTCCCCAAACACTTAGGATCAATTGTACCCTCAATACACAACTAATCTAACTCGAAAAACAGCCCGGAAACATCAATCAACTCTACCCCCAAGCATCAACAACTCAACCAACAAGAACTTAACGAATTTCAACAAAATTCTTCAAGAACTCACTAACTTTTCATTCAATCAACAACCATTCTTTGAATAGAAATAAGTTGGGAGTGTGGGTGAACTAATCCATCACGAAAAGATCTCACATACCTTAATAGGGATCACCCCCGACGAATTCCACTCGCAAGCTTGGATGATCTTGGTGAATTCTTGTCTTCTTCTCCCATTCTTTCTTTCTTTTTCTCTTCTCCAAGCCCTAAGCGTATTCTAATATTTCAAAACTGAATTAAGTTCTGTTTTTACCCCAATAAATCCCTAAAAACGAATTAGGAAATAAATTAGAGAAAAGACTACTTTGCCCTTCCCTAAATCCGGATTGGGACTTTCCTCAATCCAACAGCCCAACTTCCGAAAGGCATATCTCACTCATACGATGTCAAAATTGCGCAAACTCGGCGGTGTTGGAAAGATCTCTCCAAGGTATTTCCAACTATATCAACAACTACTCCTAAATCATCCTGATCTAGGAGTTATGGCCGTTTGAAAATGGCCAAAACTAACTTTCTCAACTTAGACAAAATTTTCCAGATTTCCTTATTCTTTCCAAAATCATTATTTTCAGATTTTAAACTCTTTCTAGTCATATCTAGGTGCGAGATGTTACAGTTTCTCTCATTGAAAATGTAAAAAATGTTACACTTAGGAAGACTTAGTTCCCTTATACTCATTTTGAAACATGAAAAACAATTCTCCTCATTCTCATACTCATTTAGTAAAGATTTAGTTCAAAACTATAATCAATTTAAATGAATTATCAAAGTGACTCAAACAGGCAGCTCTTGAACATTCCTCTTAACTTTACTTTAATTCAAAATATGAATTAAGACATGTAGGATCTCACAAGGATTAATGAAGACTTTAAGAGTTCATATAATGAAGAGAACACATGTAGGATTTGAAAGAACACATACAGAATGAAGGATGGAAAAGAAAAGGATCTAGCGACCCTAACGCACTGAGTGGAGCGGGATGCCATCCCAAAAACTACTGGACAGTGTTTGGGGTGCACTGAGTGGCACGCTGTGTCAGGCCACAAACTACTAGACAGTAGTCCTGGCGCAGTCGTGGTGCGCGGTCACACACCCATACTAAAAAATCTGACGAATTTTTCTTCAAATTTTTGTGTCCTAACTCATCTCGAATCGAGTGATTTCTTCAAAGCTCTCTTTGATTCATAAAACCAACACAAAATCAATGAATACCCATATAAATTCCATCAATAAATAACACTCATTCGTAATACCCTCACTTGAAGAACTTAAAAACCTCTATTATTAAAGTATGGGGTTAAAACTCAAGAACTTCTCAAAAATCTCAATATAAACAATCTCATTGAAGAATTAATGAAAGAAATCACATTATTGGACTGAGGGTTAATAAACCCAATACTATGAGAAACTTGCATACCTCGAAAGAACCCTTGTTCTTGGCAAAATCTCTCAATCCTTGAATGTACGCTTGAAACCCTCTTCTTTACTCCTTTTGAAACCCTTCTCTCAACCTTAAGCATTTAGGAACGTGGAAAAAGTGGTCTAAACCATATTATACCCTTATTAGGAGTGGAAAAACTTTTTAGGCCTAGTGGGGTAAGGAAAATACCAAAATACCCCATTTCCCGCAGGGATGGAAAGCCTTAACTGGAGAGGCTTCACTCAAATATCCATAACTTTTTACTGAGAGCTTGAAATTTAGCAAACTTGGTGTCATTGGAAAGAGGACTCAAATACCTTCGATTTGATACCTCATGGGCCACCTAAATCTTTATGTGCTAAAAGATATGATCGTTTGAAGTTTACCCAAAACTAAAAACTGATCGTAGTACGAGGTGTTACATGTATGGTCTATGGGTCCACCTATGGGTCATACATCTCTGTTGTGGTTATCAACTTTTAACTCTAAAATTTCTCTAAGTTTAGGACTCTCCTACGAGACCTATCTACGACTCGTGCATGGCACAACAGACCGTCCTGTTGAACTGTATAAAAGTATGGAACTTAACAAATTTTAGGAAATTTGGACTGGCCAACCACGGGCTGACCTACGGACTGTGTTTCAGACCACAGGCCGTTGGTGGTTCCATTGGTTCTAGCACCAGATCATGCATACATGCAATTTTCTACCTTTTTGAAATCTGAGGTGTTACGAGTTTGCTAGGCCCGAGATGGGCAAGGATAAAGGGAAGAAAAGAAGCCATGAATCTGATCTCAAAGATGAAATTCCTTAGGAGGAATGTAGGAGACTAAAGAAAGCCAGAAAATAGTCCAGGAGAGTTGTTAAGGAAAAACAAGAACGGCAGCAGCGACAGTGTGATGCATTGAGGTCTGGCGCTTCAGGTAGTTGCCCTACTTCCCCCACAGTTAGTGAGGCACTTGCTCCAGATAGTAGCGAACGCGAGATAAAGTTTGTACTAGAGAGAGCACCCGTTGATTAGGGTGCCACTCTCATTCCGGCTACCGATGCCTAGAGCGTCGCAGGTATGAACCCTCCTCACAACCCTTTTATTTTGTACTTTGAGGGAAAAGTATGTTTTGTTGGGGGGTGAGAAACCTGCCATTAGTAGTCACAAGTATATGAAGGTTGTCTCATGTATTTTGTTAGACGGTTTGTGTACAAATATGTTGAAATTGTTGAAGTGTGTGCATCTTGAGTTTTGTGTGATATCTGATAAAAGCACCCTTGACTGTTAGGCTCTTTATGCGACATTTCATATACTTACGTGTTGATCATTGTTAATTAGGACAAAAGTTTGTTGACTAAATGTTAAAAAGTGTAAGCATGTGCAATGAGTGAGTGTAAGTGTTTGTGTGAAGTTTAAATCCATAGGTATAAGCTAGAACCTCCCCAAATAGTCTTGACAAGATTATTGAATAACTGGATAGGAAAGCATCATAGGGCGTTTTTGTATATAGTCCACTTTAGCAAAAAAAAAAAAACAACAACTACCAAATGAAATCATGAAGCCTTGAACCCTAATTGAGCCTTGAAGCTAATTTTTATTGTCACCATGTTGATATCGTATCCTTAGTTCTCCGAAGGCACGATGCCACAACTTAAGTCAAAAGCCTAAGTTGAGAGTGGTCATGACCTGAATGAAAAAAAAAGAAATAACTTATCAAGATAGTATCCTTGGTTTGTCCAAAGGCATGAAACCACAATACAAAAGAGGAATGGTTCAAGTAGATGGTAATTATAAAAAAAGGAAAAAAGATAAAAAGGAAAAGAAGGAGAAAAAGAAAAAGAAAAAGAAAAGAAGAAACGAAAATGATGTGAGTGTTGAGATGTGTTAAAGAAAAAAGAGGTCGAAACCACTTAAGCAAGAGTTGTGTGATATTTAGCAACTTTGGGGAACCAAGGTAATCTAGGCAACTCATATGCCCAAATGTTCCACTCTCTAACCCGAGCCAATTTTACAAGCTAATAAAGTCCTATAGTGATCCTATTCTGTTTATTTGATAGTTGAAGCGTAGAAAACAAGGAAGCTTATGGTCTAAATATATATAGTGATAGAAGTTCTTTTGGAGAGTGAGAGTATCTTTCAGTCCCAAATTCATAATTGATATAATGTGTGAGGGACTTCTTTGTGGTGAGGGCACTATGTTTGCATTTGCTAGACTGAAAGTTTGTTACTGGTACAAGCATGATCGACTGTATGTAATGGAATGTCGTCCATTGATCTGTGTATCTTAATTAGATGTTTTTGTTTGTAAGCTTTGTGAATATAGCTACTGCATATCTTTGATAGTTTAGTTATGTATTTGAGCATTGGGTGTTATCCTTTTTCATCCCTTGATGACAAGCAATGGCTCTAAGTTGAGGGTGTTGATGTGTCATGAACTTATAGCACATTGACTAAAAAAAAATAGATTAGTGCAAGAAGTCGAGCATGTTTATGTGGATATGGTATTTCTTTTGCTGGTATGCAGGTAAAATACCTTGAAACAAGTGATAGAAGGAAAGAGTGAAAAGTGAAGTTTAAAGTGTGATATACTTGATAGAGGGCTACACGAGCTGTCGTAATCTGTACGAGTCGTGAAACTGCTTGTGGAAATGGCCTAGAAGAAAGAAAGTTAAAGTATGGTGATACGAGACTCCAGACTGGCCATGGTGCTTTGTACAGGCAGTACAGTGGCTCGTGAAGAAGCTATAGTTGAAGTTGATAAAAATTGTTTAAGTGTTGGTTCACGAAAGGCATTGACGGGCCATGAAAAACTTCACGGACCGTTTAGCCTGCTCGTGAATAAAGTCGACTGTTATGTTCTCCTACTTCGTGTAGGAATCTTTTCTAAGTCTATTTTAATTTCTTAGGGTTTATTTTTAGAGTATCATCGAGTCTTTGAGAAAAAGTGTCATGTGGAGAAACGATAGTTTCCTTTTTGATACACTTGTTTGGATAATTTTGATCATTGTTTTGATCTTAATTTTGTGCTCTTAATCAAGAAGCTTTTGGGTTTCAATCATTGTAAGTCTATTTTGTTATTCTACCATTAATGTCTAACTCTTATTTTATTGAGAATATGAGCAGCTAAACACCACAACTCCAGTTGTGGGAACCATGACTAAAACACAACATTAGAATCAACCACGAATAACTTTTGATTGATGATAGCATACGTCGTTTCTATTTTGATATTAAATTATTTTTAATGAGTGCACGCGCTACAATATGCCTGTAGTCATTACTTGATGGAAAGAAAAGTAATGATTAGAAAAATCTAAACACGAATCTACCAACTTGTTTTAAAGACTTGAGCTCGAGAGAGGATAGTCTTCTTAAAAAGTATTGCAAGAGTCAAATTCAAAACACTCTAAGACTAAGGGGAGAACATAGATATTGACCTTATAGGTTTGTGTTTAGATGTACATAGCTTGCTATGAACGTGTGAAGTTTATCAAGAAATCTTTTTTTTTTGGTGAGGAATTCAAGTTGAAGTCTAAAGGTCATGGGGAACACAATCCTAGTCTACTTTAATCAAACATCAAATCTTGAAACTATCATCTGCTAGTGTTAATATTCAATTTTAACCAACATTAGTTACTTGGATACAAATCAATCCAATATTTATTTTTCACAATTTAGTTTTCAGAAATATTAATCGCAACTGAATATAAGCACTAGTAAGTTATTTCTACTGTAAATTCCTCCTGACATCGACCTCAACTCTGGTTAAGTTTTATAAATGACTTCGACCGTTTATACTTCTTAATTAAGGTGTAAGTTTGGACGTATCATAAACTCCGAATTTTCCTTGTAATATATACTACCATATAGTCACTATATAATATACTTATACCATATGTCACATCAACATAGTTTAATTTTTATATACCAACTTTTATTGAAATAAATACTATCAATTAGATATCATATAATAACTGACTTGTACCATGTATCACCCAATATAAAATCATATAATATACTAACATTTATTGGAATAAATATTTTCTAATATATCTACATTGTGTTAATTGATTTACATCTTTTTTGCTCGAAATTATTCTTTTTAAACCACAACGAAACCAACACTATTCTTTTTTGCCCTTTTTATTTTTTGTGTTATTACCTTTCTCAGAAAATCATTATAGTAATGTTTTCTATTT
Organism: Solanum raphanifolium; assembly: GCA_036250405.1. NCBI lineage: Eukaryota > Viridiplantae > Streptophyta > Magnoliopsida > Solanales > Solanaceae > Solanum > Solanum raphanifolium. The sequence goes on along the minus strand of JAJOOE010000928.1, from coordinate 57,282 downwards.
TATAGGTGATTTATTTGCAAAAAAAACTATTCACTTTTACTTATTATCTGAATAATAAAATTATAAAATTGAGGATATCCAAGACTTACTCTCTAAAGATTATTAGACTGGCACCTCGTGTTTCAGGTTTTACATCACTCCGTACAACGTAAAATAACTCGCCAAATCATTGTTCAAAACCAAATAACAAAGCAATTCATTACACATTTTTCTGTTGTACTTGCATCTTAGTATGCATTACGAAGTAAAGTTTATTATTCAAGATAACTTAATTTTTTGATCGGTCAACATATACGAAGTAGGAAGAAACTTATTGTGTTGAATACACTTCATTTTCATAGAATATTTGATTATTAAACAAATCAATTTTTAATGCCTATACTAATCATTACTTTGATTTTTCTAAGTTGAACATGACCACTTCTAAACCGTGAAAAGTAACTCGAAATTGCTTGATACTCCCTCCGCCCCTTTTTACTTATCCATTTTTGACTTTTTATTTGTCATGTTTGACAAATCAAGAAAAGATAATTTTTTTAATCTATTATATCCTCAATTTATTTATAGAGTTAATGTTTTTGAAAAAGGTAAAACCTCTTTAATGAGTAAATTGATTTAATAATCCTATCAAATAATAGAGATAAAATGGTAAACTCACTATATCAATTATTATATTCTTAATAGGTGTGTAAAGTAAAAATGGACAAGTAAATAGGGACCGAGGGACTATCATTTAAAAGTAGGTGACAACAATTACTCTCTAATCCGTGTATAAAATTTATTACTATGCCTGAATTTGTTCACATTACATATCTCAAAACGACATTGATAAGGATGATGATGCAAATTAATCGTTTGTAGTAACTTGTATAAAGGGTTTGTATTTCATAAATTCACTATCTCTATTAAATCTACTATGTCATGGACCTAATACAAAAATAATACAATTGGGCTACAACTTAGTGAACAACTCAAATGGATTTTGGGCTAAATCAGCACTTTGGCACAGATCGTAAACCCAATGTGCAACTAATTAAAGAAAAAATCACCTCACATATTTTTCAATAGCATGACAACATATAGATTTTTTATAATGAATAGTCTATTTTTTTGGCAAAAAAGATCTTTATAATATTTATTTGGAATTAAATAGTCATATTCTTTTTCTTCAAAAGTAATATTTTTTTTTCTAATGTTCTCTCTCTATGTAACAACCAGGTTCTGTCGTTATAGAAAAGCCAACGGGGAAAATTTTTGGGAAGGAATTGTTTTTCGTAGTAGCTTGGAATTTCCCAACCTAGTCCAGATTTGGACGAAATCGTAGTCATTAAAGTCTAGGGAAATCTGGTAACAATTGGGTGATCTAATTATTCACTTGATCACATGAGTAGATAGCTAAGACATTAAGGAACCCGCACGACTTTACGGCATTGAATTCGGGTGAGTAGAACTCCCGAAATTGATCTTAGCGTGAACAAGTAGTTTCTAGGTGTCGTTGGTGGAAGGTATGTTGTGAAATGGGAGTTTGGAATTCATAAATCGAATCACTGGTTTGTGCAAGCTGTTGTGGAGGAATTATTCCCGCCAGGGTGGGGCCGCTATGGCGGGCTGGGTGTTGCCATAACGGGACAGTCGCGACTTAAAGTTGGAAATAAATCTCAAAAATGTTTTATTCTGCAATTTTCGAACTTGAGAGCTAAGGAACGAACCCAGGGATTTTCTTGACAGTATTCCACCATTCTTGAGGCTAAAGGTAAGGTTTTCACTCCCCAAATCCATTTTTTGATCCATAGAATGTAATCTAGCGAGTAATTATCGATGGGGGAGAGTTTTGATCTGGAATTTATGGTGGAAAAAGCCCTAATCTAGGTATGGGGATCAAGGATTTGATCTAGGGTTGATAGTGTTGACTTTATTCCGGGTAATTAAGTCTTGTTTATTGATCCTAGCATTATATTGATTGTTTGTAGACCAAAAACAAGCGAAACGAATCCGGAAAGGGAAGAATCAAGTTCTTTAGGGGATTCAAGCCTGTTTCGAGGTAGGTGATGGTTGTGATTTCATGATTGTGTGATATATGTTTGTTTTTGCTTCAGTATAATACTTGTATGTATGTGAATATTGCATTATTGATCACACTTGTTGTAAATAAGGATAGATGAATGATGAATGCCATGAATCACGACTTGATTGTATGATTATAAGAATGTACATTGTGATTGTGATTGTGGCTGGTTGAATGGATCGGATGTTACATTCCGACACACTAACTTGGATCGGTTGCCACGTTTCGGCATAAATATGGGATCGGTTGCCACATTCCTGCATAAACATTGGATCGAGTTTTACGTTTCGGTATGCTAACTGTTTGGGTTTGGGTTCCATGAGAGGACCAATGACTTGTCATAATTGTATATCTTGAGAAATGTGAAACTGTATCTTGTTCGTAAATGATGATGATATTGTATATGTTCGGTGTATGCATGTTATTATTATGTTGTATTGACTTACGTATGTTGCACTTAGTGGGATAGCCGCGTGATCCTACCAGTACACTGTGGTTGTGTACTGATACTGCACTTGCTCTTTCTTTGTTGAGTACAAGGCATCTTCAGGCCGCTATTGACAGACCTCACTTGGAAGATCAGTGATCGTTTCGAATTCAAGGGTGAGCCAGTTCTTCCGGGTTGCCATGAGTTCTCTCTTTCTGTTTAGTCCATCTTATTCGGACTTAGACTAGTTCATTAGATATTGTTGTACCCATTTTCCTTTAGGCTTTTGATTCATTGTTAGAGTTTTTGTACATTGACTTTCAGGTTCTAGATATTTATTTCCGCAATTCGTTGTTAGATCTTTTGGAAGTATATGGGAACTTCAATATTTAGTCAATTAAATTGGCTTCCGTATCTATAAATGCTTGGTTTCGTATTAAACAATTAGTACTAATGATTCTCCCACCGGAGGGTTAGTATGGGTGACACTCACGACGGTCGGGGTCGTGACAAAGTTGGTATCAGAGCCTAGTTTGTTGATCTCGATGTACCAAAACGTGTCTAGTAGAGTTATGTGGAACGGTACAGAGACGTCTGTATTTTTCTTCGAGAGGCTATAGGACTTTAGGAAATCTCTCTGTTTTCTCTTGTCTCCTTTCGTGCTATAACTCGATTCCAATTGGTATGTGTCAATTCAAATTGGTATCCAACCTCCTTCACTCTTCTGTCCGCAGATGGTTAACACTGGATTCAACGGCGTCAGGCCCGTAGCTCCCATTAATGCTCCAATTGAGAAATTTGTAGCGAGAGGTCGCGATTGAGGTAGAGGTAGAGGAAGAGCTAGGGGTTGAGGCCGAGGAAGAGTGGTGCCTACTAGGGATGGAGTATTGGTTGAAAATGCTCCCATAAATGAGGCCCCTCTTGCACATCATGAAGAGGTAGAGGAGAATATCGAGGTTGAGATAAGGAGAATGTACAACAAGAGGAAGAAGTGTGGACTGAGATGACAAGCATTCCTCCCATAGACCCAGTGTTAGCTCAGCAGATCATGTCATTATTGAAAGGGTTGGTTGGCCTTGGAGTGCTACCTTCTGTTCAAGCAACTCAAGCTCCCGCCAATCCTCCTATTACTATCATTGTCCCTAAGGTGGGTGGAACCAGAGGTAATGATGTTTTCTTCCGTCCTTTGTCAGGTCCCGTTATGACTGGTATTGAGCATGAAATGTTGACTAAGTTCTTGAAGTTGAAACCGCCTGTGTTCCATGGTTCCGAGAGTGAGGATGCATATGAGTTCATCCTAGATTGTTATGAGAGGCTGCATAAGTTGGGAATTGTCCATCAACATGGGGTTGAGTTTGTGACTTTTCAACTTCAAGGTGAGGCTAAGCAGTGGTGAAGAGCTTATGTGGGATGCAGATCTTTAGTTCTACCTCCACTTTCTTGGACTCAATTTCATGCCCTTTTTTAGAGAAATATGTGCCTAGGACTTTAAGAGACCGCAATAAAGATGAGTTCATGGCTTTGGAGCTAGGTGGTATGTCGGTGACTGCTTCTGAGGCTAAGTTTCATGCATTGTCAAGATATGCTATTCAATTGGTGACTACTGAGGAAGAGAGGATCCATTTATTTATTAAGGGACTAAATTATGAGTTGCAGGTGTTATTTGTTCATATGACTTTGTGTAGAATGTGGAGGGGGTGAAGCGAGACGATCAGGCTAAGGAATTGGCTAAAAGAGCCAAAAACTCGGGTAACTTTCAAGGTTCTTACTCCAAAGGGGCATGAAGGCCAACACTTGCAGCCAGGCCAATTCAGTCTGCTATGCCCGCCTCTACAGGTAATTACTCTGGAACTCCACCTGATAATTGGATTCAGGATAGCCAGGGAGTCGCGCCTCCGACGGGTAAGATACTATCTTTTGATCGTACTTGCTATAATTATGGAGAACCTAGGCATATGAGGAGAGATTGTCCCCACCCACGTATGATGGATTTCGCGTAGCAACAGACTAGAGCAGTGGTACCCGCAAGAAATGGTAATAATGGTCGAGGGCATCCACAAGGTGGGCGAGGAGGAAATTAGTGAGGCTGCGAAGATAGGGGAAACGGTAATGCATGCAGAGGTACAATGTAGCCACGCAGGGAAGTCTCCTGTCATGATGATAGGGCTCAATGTTACACCTTTCTAGGCAAAAATGAGGCAGAGGTGTCTAACGCAGTGATCACATATACTATTCTTGTCTGCGACTGGATGTCTAATGTGTTATTTGATTCGGGTTCTACTTATTCTTATTTGTCCGTGCAATTTACCTCATTATTTGCTATGATTTGTGATATACTTGATGCCCCTATCCATGTTTCTACCCAGTAGGAAAGTCTATCATAGTCACCCATGTCTATCGTGCTTGTCCTATTTTGTTTATGGGTTTTCAGACTTAGGCTGATTTGGTGATTTTGGATATGTCTGACTTTGACATAATCTTAGGCATGACTTGGTTGTCCCCACTATTATGTTGTGCTTAATTGTAATATTAAGTCTGTAACTCTAGAAATTCCGGGAAGGGAAAAGTTAGAGTGGGAAAGGGTGTACAAGCCTAAGCAAGCTAAGATCATATCCTCCATTCGGGCTAGGAAACTGGTAGGGTAGGGTTGTTTGGCATATTTGGCTCATATTCGGGATGTTGAGGTTGAGTCTCCATCTATTGAGTCATTCCTATGGTGTCAGAATTTAGAGAAGTGTTTCCTACAGATCTTCCTAGTATGCCTCCTGATAAAGATATAGATTTCTGCATTGATTTAGAACCTGGTACTCGTCCCATTTCCATCCCTCCATATCGCATGGCTCCGATGGAATTAAGAGAGCTTAAGGCTCAAATCCAAGAACTTTTTGATAAAGGATTTATTCGTCCTAGTGCTTCCCCGTGGGGTTCTCCAGTTTTGTTTGTTAAGAAAAAAGATGATAGTATCAGGACCTGTATAGATTATCCGCAATTGAATAGGGTCACCATTCCAAACAAGTACCCATTGCCTCGAATATATGATCCTTTTGACTAATTGCAAGGTGCATCAGTTTTCTCCAAGATTGATCCAAGGTTTGGTTACCATCAGTTAAAAATTAGGCCTGAGTATGTGCCCAAAACGACGTTTAGAACCCGCTATGGGCACTACGAGTTTCTAGTTATGTCGTTTGGGTTGACTAATACGCCTGCAGCTTTTATGAGTTTAATGAATGGAGTGTTCAAGCCATTTCTTGATTCATTCGTCATAGTCTTTATTGATGATAATTTGGTCTATTTGAAAAGTGAGGAAGAGCATGCCAACCATCTTCGTATTGTTTTGGTTGTTCTTGGGAAACAAAGGTTATATGCTAAATTTTCTAAGTGTGAATTTTGGTTGACTTCGGTTGCATTTTTGGGGCATGTAGTTTCAAAAGAAAGGGTAATGGTAGATCCCCAAAAGATTGAGGCAATTAAGAATTGGGTTCGGCCTAACTCTGTGATGGAAGTTAGGAGTTTTATGGGGCTCGCTAGCTATTATCGGCGATTTGTGAAGAACTTTGTTTCTATTGCCACTCACTTGACAAATTTGACCAAAAAGGACGTACCTCTTTGAATGAACTGAAAAATGTGAGGATAGTTTTCAAAGGCTCAAGACTCTCTTGAGCACAACACCTATCGTAGCACTACCGGTTGAAGGTAAATATTTTATTGTTTATTGTAATGCTTCACATTCTGGTTTGGGCGTTGTGTTAATGTAGGACAAGAATGTCATAGTCTACGCATCGTGACAATTGAAGGTGCATGAGATGAATTATCCAACGCACAATTTGGAGTTGGCAGCGGTGGTGTTTGCCCTTAAAATCTGGTGACATTACCTTTATGGTTTCAAGCATTTACTAATCATCGTAGTTTGCATCATGTGTTCACTTAAAAGGATCTGAATTTCAGACAGCGAAGGTGGATGGAGCTACTCAAAGATTATGATGTGACCATTCAATACCATCCGGGTAAGGCTAATGTAGTGGCAAACTCTTTGAGTCGAAAGGCGCTGAGTATGGGCAGTCTAGCTTGCTTGAGTGTAACTAAGCGACCTTTGGCTTAAGGAAATTCAGACCTTGGAGTCTAAGTTCATGCAGTTGGGCATCTTAGAGAAAGGTGGGGTGTTAGCTAGCATTGAAGTTAGGGCCACATTCATTGAGGAGATCAAGGCCAAACAATTTGAGGATGAAAATTTGAATGAACTTGAGAAGAAGACTGCAATTGGTAAGACACAAGAGACCACTCTTGATGCGGAAGGTGTGCTCAGTTTTAAAGGAAGGATTTGTGTTCTTCAGGTTGATGACTTGATTCAGAAATTGTTGACAGAATCCCATGGTTCTCGATATTCCATCCATCCGTGTGTGACCAAGATGTAGCGAGATTTGAAGCGAATTTATTGGTGGCCGGGCATGAAGAATGATATAGCGGAGTTTGTTGCTAAGTGTCAAAATCGCCAATAAGTAAAGTATGAACATCAAAGGCCCGCAGGTTTGCTTCAAAGAATGCCAATTCCATAATGGAAGTGGGAAATGATAGCCATGGATTTCGTGGTTGGTCTTCCAAAAACTTTGGGGAAGTTTGATTCTATTTGGGTAGTGGTTGACAGATTGACTAACTCAGCCCATTTTATTCTGGTAAGAATAGATTATAATGCTGAACAATTGGCTAAGGTGTATGTGAAAGAGATAGTAAGGTTATATGGGGTGCCCCTTTCTATCATCTCAGATCGTGGTACGCAGTTTACCTCCAAGTTTTGAAGGAAATTACATGATGAATTGGGCAAACAACTCACTTTTAGTACAGCTTTCCATCCACAAATGGACGGGCAATTGGAGAGGACTATTCAAGTGTTAGAAGACATGTTGAGGGCATGTGTGATTGATTTTGGAGGGCATTGGGATAAGTTTTTATCTTTGTGCGAGTTCTCTTATAATAATAGTTACCACTCCAGCATAGATATGGCACCGTTTGAGGCACTTTATGTGAGGGGATGTAGATCACCCATAGGATGGTTCGAGGTGGGAGATGTAAACCTTTGGGGGTTGATTTAGTAAATGATGCTCAAGATAAGGTGATGAGTATTCAAGCTAAACTTTTAGCAACCCAGAGTAGACAGAAGAAGTATGCAAACCATAAGGTAAGATACATGGCATTTTAGACTGGTGAGAATGTTCTTAAGGTATCACCCATGAAAGGGGTGATGATATTTGGCGAGAAGGGTAAGCTAAGTCCGCGATTCATTAGTCCCTTTGAGGTTCTTGAATGTGTAGGGTCAGTGGCTTATAGATTGGCCTTACCTCCTAACCTACCGAGAGTTCATCTAGTATTTCATATGTCCATTTTGAAGAGATATCATGGTGATGGGGATTATATCATTAAATGGGACTTAGTTGTGTTAGACAAAGACCTTCAGTATGAGGAAGAACCGATTGCAATTCTTGATCGTAATGCCCGAAAGCTGAGGACCAAGGAGATTAAGTCTGTGAAGGTTCAATGGAAGCATCATCCAGTTGAGGAAGCTACTTGGGAAACCGAGAAGGACATGCGAGACAAGTATCCCCAGTTGTTCGTCAATTCAGGTACTACTCCATTCCTTCCTTAGCCTATTTTTCCTAATTTTCTCACTCGGGGACGAGTAATGGGTAAAATGGTATCTATTGTAACGACCGGATTCCATCGTTATAGAAAAGCCAACGGGGAAAATTTTTGGGCCGGAAAACTTTTTCGTAGTAACTTGGAATTTCCCAACCTAGTCCAGATTTAGACGAAATCGGAGTCTTTAAATTCTAGAGAATTCGGTAACAATTGGGTGATCTAATAATGAATTTGATCATATGGGTAAATAGATAAGACGTTAATGACCTCGCACGACTTTACAGAATTGAATTCAGGTAAGTAGAACTCTCGAAATTGATCGTAGCATGAACAAGTAGTTTCTGGGTGTCGTTGGTGGAAGGTGTGTTGTGAAATGGGAGTTTGGAATTCTTAAATCGACTTACTGGTTTCTTGCAAGCCGTTGTGGCAGAATTATTCCCGCCAGGGCGGGGCCGTTGTGGCAGGCTGGGTGTCGCCATCGCGGGACATTCGCGACTTAAAGTCGGAAATAAACCTCAAAAACATTTTATTCTGCAATTTTTGAACTTGAGAGCTAAGGAACGAACCCAGGGGTTTTCTTGACATTTTCCACCATTTTTTAGGCTAAAGGTAAGGTTTTCACTCCTTGAATCCGTTTTTTGATTCGTAGAATGTAATTTAGAGGGTAATTATCGATGGATGAGGGTTTTGATCTGAAATTTTGGTGGAAAAATCCCTAATCTGGGTATGGGGATGAAGGGTTTGATCTAGGGTTGATAGTGTTGACTTTATTCTGGGTAATTAAGTCTTGTTTATTGATCCTAACATTATATTGATTGTTTGTAGACCAAGAACAAGCGGAACGAATTTGGAAATGGAAGAATCAAGTTCCTTAGGGGATTTAAGGATTTTTCGAGGTAGGCGATGGTTGTGATTTCATGATAGTGTGATAGATGTTTGTTCTTGTTTCAGTATAATACGTGTATGTATGCGAATGTTGCATTATTGATAACATTTGTTGTAAATGAGGATAGATGAATGATGAATGCCATGAATTATGACTTGATTGTATGATTATGATAATGTACATTGTGATTGTGATTGTGGCTTGTTGAATGGATCGGGTGTTGCGTTTCGACACACTAACTTGGATCGGTTGCCACGTTTCGGCATAAATATGGGATTGGTTGCCACGTTCCGGCATAAACATTGGATCAAGCACCACGTTCTGGTATGCTAACTATTTGTGTTTGGGTTCCATGAGGGGACCAATGATTTGTCATAACTGTGTATCTTGAGAAATGTGAAATTGTACCTTGTTCGTAAATGATGATGATATTGTATCTGTTCGGTGTATGTATGTTATTATTATGTTTTATTGACTTACGTATGTTGCACTTAGTGGGGTAGTTGCGCAATCCTACCAGTTCACTGTGGTTTTGTACTAATACTGCACTTGCTCTTTCTTTGTTGAGTACAGAGCATCTTCAGGCGGCTATTGACAGACCTTGCTTAGAAGATCAATGATCGTTTCGAATTCAAGGTTGAGCCAGTTCTTCCGGGCTGCCATGAGTTTTCTTCATGTTTAGTCCATCTTATTCGGACTTAGACTAGTTCAATAGATATTCTTATGTTTAGTTGGGTTGTACCCATTTTCCTTTAGGCTTTTGGTTCATTGTTAGTGTTTTGGTACATTGACTTTCAGGTACTAAGCATTTATTTCCGCAATTCGTTGTTATATCTATTGGAAGTTTATGGGAACTTCAATATTTAGTCATTTAAACCAGCTTATGTATCTTTAAATGCTTGGTTTCGTATTAAACAATCGGAGGGTTAGTGTGGGTGCCACTCACGATGGTCGGGGCACTGACACTCTATTTCCTAGACATGTTTATTATTGTTCTTTTTTTTTCTCTCTCATTATTTTTCACTCAAACAGTTGCACAAAAATAGGGAAACACTATTTTATATATTTTTAAAAAGTCACTTATTTTTCAACTTTCCCTCTTTTTCTCTTTCATCCAATTTTTTGCCCCTCTTTCAAGTCTTAGAATTTCTATCTTCTTTTCTAAAATGTCTCCATTAGAGATCAACTACAACAATAAACCCTTTTATATTGATTGTCTGTGTTTGCAATTTTTTTCAATATAATTGAGGGTTTCAACATTCTTTATCTTGTAGTTGGATGCAAGTTTTTTTTTTTTTACAATTTTTTGTGTTTTCTATTATATTTTAATTGGTAATAGTAATTTGTTCTTAAAAGAGAAGATATGTAGAAAGTGACAAATATTGCAAAGACATTGTGATACCCTTGGAGGAAATGGGTGAACTGAAAAAAACAACGATGAGTTTGAAAATCGTCTGTTATCGGTATTAATGGATAATAATTAGGACTTTTAAGATTTTCTACCTACAACATTGATTTCAATACATTCAAACTCTCCTCGATAATCAAATCGAAGAAGCATTTGATTCTTATTTAATGTGAAACTTAAATTTGTATACATTGAGACAGAACTCTATAATAGTCTAATGTATACATTTTCAAACTAAATGTATACGCATTTGGTATTATGTATATGAAGTTGAAAGTATGTATACAAAATATGATTTTATTTATCAAAAGATAATATATCTATACACATCAATATCTAAATATTATACATATGTATACTAATAATATATACAAGAAAAATATAAATAATGTATACACTATAGTGTGAGTGTATACTTGATTAAATGTATGCTTAATTAAATGTATTCAATTGAATACATATTTATTTGCAGTATATTTCAACGCTCACCGCATACTTAATGTATACATAAATATATTTTGGACGCTCATACTAAGTTTAAATTATGTAAGTGGATACACAAACAAAACATGAAAATAAATTCCGTAAACATTATAGTTCAAACGTATATTTCATCAAATATATTTAACTGAATACACAAAAATAGTTATGTATACACTAAACAAATGTACTTCCTCCGTGCACCTTTAATTGTCATGTTACGGTTTTCGAAAATCAATTTGACTAATTTTCAAAGTTAAAATTAGATTACATTAATTAGATATTTTAAACAAAAAAATTCGATATTCAAAAATTATACGAAAAGTATTATAAATTGCAAACTTTTGCATATCAATATGATGAAAAAATACATAATAAAATGTTAGTAAAAGTTCTTATACTTTGACTTTAAAAAAGGAAACCATGACAATTAAAAGTGGACGGAGAAAGTATATCATAGTCTATATTTAGAAAAACAATTTATATATGATAGAGACCCGTAAGAATATCCTCATAATTAAATATTTTTCCTAATTTATGGAGAAAGATAATTATAAGTAAACTTTTTGATAGTTTTAAGAAGAAATGGTGGGAAGTTAGAAGAGAGATGATAACAAATATTTTTTATATTTTAAAAAAATAATTTAAAGAGAGATATGGCTGTAAATAGGAATTTCCTTCCCTATTTTTGAGCAGAATACACATATGGTTATTATGCCAATTCTTTTAAATATTTATTTGGCTAAAACATGTCAATTTAATCTAAGAATTGAATATATGTGTAAATTACTCTTATTTAAGAGTGTATATTGCAACTTTTAAATGTACTATTTTATAATTACTACTAGTAAATATTTAATTATCGATCTTAACATATTTGTATTAATTTATATTATGTTTAATTTAATTTTATTAAGTACAACTTACATAAATCTCATAGTGTAAAGAGTAAATTACATCATAACCCTACTTTTTTTCTAAATATAATAATTCCTTAAAATTTGTACCTTTCGGATACATAAGTCACCATTCGGATACATTAATTCTGATATAAGAAGAATCCTTATGTTGCCCTAAAAAAGGAATAAAATATTTTTTGTTGCGCTTAAAAAGAAAAGAAACGTAAAATTAAAAATCAATTCCATAAATCATGCAATTATGTTGTTGTCATTGCTAATCCATCTCTCCCAAAACATAACAACTTTAAAAAAAAATTCAAAATTCAAATTTCTTCTCTCAAATTGTCAAAAATATTTTTAATTTCGATTCAAAATCATTGAAAAATTGAGTTGATACATCGTGAATATCTCTATTTTGTTCAGACATTCAAGAATCTGAGAAAGTGAGGTGAGTTATGAACGATACAAAATATATTATGTATTAAAATGTGACTATTGTGAGAACCTCCATATTTATGTTTCACCCTTTTCTTCCTTAAAGAAGGAATTCATATACAAATATGTACACTCAGTTTCATGAATCCATCAGTCTAGTTGCTACGACCAACAACTATTTGATGCAGTTTGGTCATGTGGTGTGTTAATTATATGGTAGGGAATGATGCTAAATGAGAAGTGATTTTATATTTGAAAAGATTGAATCAGTGTTGAGTTGATACATCATGAATATCTCTATTTTCTTGAGACATTCAAGAATCTAAGAAATTGAAGTGAGTTATGAACGATATCGAAGTGATGGAATAGTTGTTGGACAATATATTTCTTTTCTGAATGTTGCATCAGTCATCCCAGCTTGGAGATCGATGAGTTGAGGAAAATCTAGATATCCGATACATTTCAGAGATAAGCATGGCTTTAGCCTTATACAATTGTTTGAAAATCCTCTAGATTCTTATTCAAAATTGTCAAAAAACATTGAGATTAAAAATTCTTCTCCCAGTTCATCGAAGATCCTTTCAATTTTGATTCAAAATTATCGAAAAAAATTTGAGATTCCCAGTTCATCGAAAATCCTTTCAATTTTGATTCAAAATTATCAAAACTTTTGAGAATATACATCATGAATATCTTCATTAGTCTGTACTTTGAGGTGAAGAAACATGAGCCGAGATTTTCAATGTATTTACTAAGCATTGATACAACACACAAAAAAGTTGGAGAAATATTGTGTAGTCGATTTTTTGATTTCTGATCTCGAGATACATATATTACTCATGATACATTGCTATTTTTAAAATATTTAGTAAATTTTTAAGTACTGTAATCCTACCTAATACATTAAATAGAAAAGGTTTCTCATAAGGTGTTTGGTTTTAGATCAATACATTACCTTGTGGTAGTTATTACACATCAGATACATGTAGTGTTAATTTGTATGAATGTATAATGACCAAAGTTTTTTTTATTTGTTTTTTCGAGATAGATATATTACTCATGATACATTATTATTATTCCTAAAATATTTAGTAAATTGCTAAGTACATATACAATAGAGAAGTAAAGGTTGTTTGTAAAGTGTTTGATTTTATACCAACAACATAATTGCATCATAGGTATTAAGTATCAGATACATCTAGTGTTAGTTTGTATGAATGTATCATTTCAAAAGAATGAGTATTTAGCAATAATTTGTATAAATATATCATGAACATTAATGTGTATCAAATACGTGATATTAAAAAATTGTATATTGATGCTTATCGTGACCAATGACACTAACCTACGGTACGAGTGCTACGATCATCGATAATATAGTAACCCAACTAAAGGTTGGGGTCGTGTCCCAAGGGAGTGGTTTTGAAAGTTAATAGAAAAATAAAATTTAGTTCTAATTAGTCGTTGCTAAAGATATTAACGAGTAAAAGCATAGGAAATTAAAGGGGGTGATACAAAAGTGTCAAATACCAATTGGGAGTTTTATCACAAGTAGTAAAAACAACAAAAATAACAAGAAAATCAAGTATGGGGAAAAGTTCTTGGGGTGTGACCGCAATACAAGTTGGGATAAATTGTTGGGTACATGCTTTCGATAGGAAATTTGCAAGATAATAGTGATTAGGCTAAGCTTTAGAAGGAAATAAGTTCCCTTTCGGGCAACTTACCCCGTTTCAAATGCGTTCCTCTAGGACACCCATTTGCTGCATGAAGACCAGCCTACGCCTTACCCCACTCAGTCTCTCGAGCTGAGTGTTAGGACATAGGACTAGGGTTCACCCTCTCGGGCTGAACCTCATGTCGACCCACTCCTTAGGCCATTAGTCTAGCGGTCTTGGTTTCGCAACCTTCTTCTCGGGCAAGACGAAAACACATGGGTGATTCTGTATTTCTAACTACAAACCCATTAAATTAAACCACAACCACTAGGTGAAATCACCATTAAAATACATCTAACATATCAGCAAGCAAGACCCAACAACAATATCAACACATATTTACTAAATCACACCCCAAGAATGGGGGTTTTTAGCCACACGTCAAGAAATCACAAAATACACCTAAAATGATACTAAAATCAAATGGGTATAAGGAATTAAACATTGAGTTAAGCAAAGGAAGAAGAATGGAGAAGATCCACTTCCAACTTGGGGAAGATGAAATCCTTCTTTCTTCAAGTCTCCCAAAAAAAAACACTCTCCAAACTTGAGAGAAAATATCCCAAAAAAATACTATTCTATTGTGAAAATTATAATAATGGTTTCCCTCTTAAAAATTAATAAAGAGTTTTATATTTATAGACTTCAGAAATTAGTGTTGGCGGATCGTTCGGCGAGGTTAGTCGAAGTCGCCGAATGACTCGGCGACTCGCCCTTCTTCTGTCTCATCGCCGTTTTGTTCTTGCCTTCAACATCTTCATGTTTTGGACCATTGGGCAGCATAGTACAGCTTCGCGGAACTATTCGGCGAATCGCCAACTCCTCCTTTCATCACCTTTTTGTTCCTCTTCCTTCAGGTCTTCGCGTACTGGAACAAAGAGCGGAGTGCATCCCTTCGGCGTATCGCCAAGAATGCTTGGCAATGCGCAGGCTTCAACTTATTCGTTCTTTCAAGCCTTTTTGTTCCTTTTTGCGCCTAAGTGTCCATGCTTCCACTAAAACTTCAAATATCTGAAACTTAAGAGTTTTCATTAGATATTGAGACAAAATAAGCATTTGAGGACACTATTTCTATCAAAATAAAGCCCTAAATTAGTCCAATTTGTGGACTTATCAACACCCCCAACTTAAACTTTTGCTTGTCCTCAAGCAAACTTAAGTTCAGCCGTTCAAAAAAAGTGTCTCAAATAGTGCTACCTAAGACTCAATCATAAATGCACACAACAAGACTCAATTTACTTATGCAAGGATCAATTGTGTACTCAAAGGTTCAAGTTGTGACACACAATTACCAAAGATTCTCATGCTCGCAATACTTGCTACTTGTGCAAGTTCAAGCTCAACAAGAAGTATCTAAATGCCCTCATATAAAGAATGATTCCATATTCACACACAGAGGTTAATCAATTCAAGATCATGAATCAGATGCAATGCTCACACTCAAAAAGAGGAACACAATGCATGTTTTCACCTATAGGTTTGCCCTTATTTTCCAATCGACTTTCGATTCGGCTTACTCAAGATAAAAAAAAGGTTTTTCTAAGGCTTGTAATGAGGATAAGTACAAATGTATGGTTATTTAGGCATAGTGACTTTTTCCTTGTGAGATGTGGTATTCTCAAGGCATTCCCTTCTTTTCCTTTATCAATTCTTTGTCTAGTGGTTCCAAGTCATCTTTTTATTCACCCCCATGGATTGCTTAGAAACCCGATTTCTTTTGTACTTTATTCCACAATTTTTTTAAGGGTTTCCATTGTTCTGCAACACCATGGGTTGAGGGGGACTTTCCTTGCACTTCTTGACTTCTCCTTTTCCTTTTTACCACACCCCCAACTTAGGTTTTTGGCCTAAGTTGACTATTCGCTAAACCACAAATCAAGATGATTATAGGTAGTGGGTCAAGTAAGGTCTAGGGTTCATCAAGGTTCTTCCAAAGAGAGGTAAGGCTCAAAGGGTGTACAAAAGAGTTTCACACGCTCACGAGTAGGCCACAAAAGATGTATATGTCAAATCTGGCTCACACTCTTTAAAGTTGCCTAAGATCATTTCAAGAACACACCTTTCTAAATCAATCAGACTAACAGGGCAAATTCTAGGTTTATTCATACATGGTTCAAAGCAAGCTAATCACACAAGGCATCGGCACTTAAGTCAAACAAGACCACACACTTTCGCTAGTGTGCAACGGTCATTTCAAGAGAATTAATTCGATAAATGGCTAATCACAACGAGATGCAAAGAGTTCACATATTGTCTATGCAACTTCATTTGGCCTCATCGTAGCCTTACATTCATGTTTGTTCGATTGTAAGCACTATATAAGTCATCGGTACTGATTGAAATCGAGACTCAAATTTGTATGGGAACAACCACTTTCAAAACAAGCGGTGGCAAAATTTTTTTTAAAATAATAATAATTTTTCGAAAGAGTCAAAATTTGAAATCAATTAAAATCAGGAATAAGCCATAAGCTTAAACAATCGCGAAAACAATATAAAGCGCCATTTTAAACAGACAACCCAAAAAAATATCCATAGCAAGCAAATAAAGGTGAGCCTTACCCCACCATAATCAACAAAATATTTGTCTTTAAATATATATAACAATAATCTAGAGGTTAAATTAAAGAGAGACAGAGATAAGGCTAGAGAATAATCCTGGTTAGGCAGCTGTTTCGAGTTGGAGTCCTTTAACAGATGTCGCGTAAATCAGAAGGTATGCTGGGAAAGTTTGGTGCATTGCCGAGTGATTTATCAAGCTCTGTACAACTTTTCTTGGCATTCTAATGAGCCTATCTTCAACCCACACTCTCGAGTGATTAATTAGCTACCTTTTTGTGCGTTGGCCTGTAGCTCATCCAGTTTGTTCCCATTCGGTGATAGCGCTTTGACTTCTGAGTGATTTGGTGCTTCGCCAAACAAATTTTTACTTCGCCGAGTTTTACAGAACTTCTCAGCAGCTGTGGATGTTCAAATGGCGGTGACCATCGGGGTCACCGATCAGGTAGGTGAATCGCTGAAACCTTCCCGAACTCGCCGAGTTTTATAGCCTCCAGGCTTAGAGGGTGCCTTGAGTAAAACGGCGAAATAACATTGATCACCGGCGTCTTCGGCGACTCGCCAACTGGGTCTGCTGCTCGCCATTCTGCACCTCTTTGGCACCTACCACACTTCAATCTGTAAAACTAATGCACTATTATTTTACTAGTACGCAAATATAAGATAATATGGGGTTTTAGGTTGCCTCCCAAACAGCGCATGAGTTAACGTAGCAGCACGACGTAAGTCCAAGTCTACTCTTCGTCCTCGGAATCACCCATGGTGTAGTTAGGTGATTCTTCGGCAAATTTAGGATAGTGACATGTCATCAAATGGGTGATTTGAGCATCCTGCAGCTGAATGGTCATGGAGTTCGAAGTGGTTACTTCGTTTAGCATATCAATGTTTTCCTTCATGTCATTCAGTTTCTTGTCATGCACGTCAAGCTTTTGTTCGATGAGTGAAGAGGTATCGTCACTTTGCACACCCTCATGCCTATTTCCCTGTTTGCACTCTCGAAGGGAGATGTCCTTCTCCCTCTTCCTTGCTTGTTCTTCCAATCCAATCACCCGTTTAGATAAAACATCTACTTGAGCCACCAGTTTGTTCCATTCGTATTTATTTTGAGTTTCCTTGCTGGCTTCGACCATATTGTCAAGTAGTGTTGCGACAACTTTGTAGGGTTGGTTGAGCATTCCACCCTCGAAAAGGTGTTTAGTAATGCTTTTATTTTCGGGTTCGAGACCTCGATAGAAGCAATCCAGCAGCATCTTATCAGGCATCCCATGAGATGAGCATGTTTGTAATATTGCTTTGAACCGCAACCATATTTCTGGAATTGTCTTCTCTCCTGGTTGTTTGAACGTCAATAGATTATCCCTGAGGTGCAATAGTTTCAGGAGAGGATGATTTGTGTGATACCCATAGTGATTATCCATTCTTGTTTCCCTTCTTTGATATTCAGACAAGCAAAACAAAATACAACTAAGGTTGGTAAAGCTAGAACTAAGAAAAACCAAGAATTCTACTAAACTAAGAATTCCCAAATAACACCAGTCCCCGGCAGCGGCGCCATTTTGATGCTTATCGTGACCAATGACACTAATCTATGGTACGAGTGTCTACGATCGTCGATAATATAGTAACCCAACAAAAGGTTGGGGTCGTGTCCCAAGGGAGTGGTTTTGAGAATTAATAAAAAAATAAAATTTAGTTCTAATTAGTCTTAGCTAAAGGCATTAACGAGTAAAATCATAATAAATTAAAAGGGGTGACATAAAAGTGTCAAATATCAATTGGGGGTTTTATCACAAGTAGTAAAAACAACAAAAATAACAAGAAAATCAAGTATGGGGAAAAGTTCTTGGGGTGTGACCGCAATACAAGTTGAGATAAATCGTTGGGTATATGCTTTTGATAGGAAATTTGCAAGATAATAGTGACTAGGCTAAGCTTTAGATGGAAATAGGTTCCCTCTCGGGTAACTTAGCCCGTTCCAAATGTGTTCCTGTCGGACACCTATTTGCCGCATGAAGACCAACCTACCCCTTGCCCCACTCACTCTCTCGAGCTGAGTGTTAGGATATGGGACTAGGGCTCACCCTCTCGGGCTGAACCTCATGTCGACCCATTCCTTAGGACATCAGTCTAGCATTATTGGTTTCGCGACCTCCCTCTCGGGCAAGCCGAAAACACATGGCTGGTTTTGTATTTGCAACTACAAACCCATTAAATTAAACCACAACCACTAGGTGAAATCACCATTAAATACATCTAACCTATCAACAAGAAATTCCCAACAACAATATCAACACATATTTGCTAAATTACACCCCAAGAATGGGGTTTTTTAGCCACACATTAAGAAATAACAAAATACACCTAAAATTATACTAAAATCAAATGGGTATAAGGAATTAAACCTTGATTTAAGCAAAGGAAGAAGAATGGAGAAGACCCACTTCCAACTTGGGGAAGATGAAATCCTTCTTTCTTCAAGTCTCCCAAAAAAAACCCTCTCCAAACTTGAGAAAAAATATCCCAAAAAGTACTATTCTATTGTGAAAATTATAATAATGGTTCCTCTCTTAAAAATTAATAGAGAGTTTAATATTTATAGATTTCAGAAATTATTGCTGGCGGATCGCTCAGCGAGGTTAGCCGAAGTCGCCGAATGACTCGATGACTCACCCTTCTTCCGTCTCATCGCCGTTTGTGCTTGCCTGCAGCATCCTCACGTTCTGGACCATTGGGTGGTATAGTACAGCTTTGCGGAACTATTCGGCGAAGCGCCGACTGCTCCTTTCATCGCCTTTTTGATCCTCTTCCTTCAAGGCTTTGCGTATTGGAACAAAAAGGGGAGTGCGTCCCTTCGGCGAATCGCCAAGCGTGCTTAGCGATGCGCAAGCTTCAGCTTCTTCGTTCTTTTCAACCTTTTTGTTCCTTTTTGCGCCTTAGTGTCCATGCTTCCATTAAAACTTCAAATACCTTAAACTTAAGAGTTTTCATCATATATTGAGATAAAATAAGCATTTGAGGACACTATTTCTATCAAAATAAAGCCCTAAATGAGTCCAATTTGTGGACTCATCATATATCGTGTACAATCAAATTGCATATCTTGTACGAAGAAAATCAAATTGAAAACCACTTAATGAGATTGGAAAATATTACCGATAAATTATAGAGCTTGATATATGGCAAATGATATATTATGCATTACTTACGTATCAAGTACGTTTGAATTGAACATGAAACCCACTAGTCGAATTATCATCAATATTAGGTTAAATATCAGTATAATAAATATAAATATGATACATTGCATAAAAATCGCTAGTCGAGTTATCAGCACACTAGGTTATGTATCAGTATAATAAATATAAACATGATAGATTGCATAAAATCCACTAGTCAGAGTATGAGTAATGTTAGATTATGTATCAGTATAATAACTTTAAACATTATACATTACATAAAACTCACTAGTCGAAGTATCAACAACATTAGGTTATATATAAGTATAATCAATATAAACATGATACATTGCATAATACATAATTATTGTATCAGAAAGCTAAATTACAAAAAAAAACTAGATACATTGAGACTATGTACATTTGGTAATGATGAGAGTTATAATCTAGATCCAATCTTTTTCTTATTTTCTTTAGATGTTTTTTTCACAATCGATTTAGAGGCCGAAGATACATCCTTCTTCGACTTTGACTTCTTTAATCTAAGATTATTCATAAATAATGGATTGTTTGATACATTGAAAACTTGTGCCATTAAGAATCAAAATAAATGAGATACATTTAAAACTTGTGTGTTTGATATAGACGAGTGTGATAAGGCAGATCCGTCTTTACCCCCTTTTGAGCATTTTTTTAGAATAGATATAGAAGTCAAAATCCTTCTTCGACTTTGACTTCTCCAACTTCATACTCTTCATAAATTATCGATAGTTTATTTGTTTAGATCTATTTTTAACAAAATATTCATCATCACAATCAAATATACGACATACATTATCTTGAGTAGTTGAAAATAATTGGGTAATTAATCCCAATACTAAAATATGGATCATCATCTATATGTATGTAACGACCTGATTCCGTCGTTATGAAAAATCCAATGGGGAAAGAAATTGGGCCATAAAATTTTTTGGTAGTAACTTGGGATTTCCTAACCTAGTCCAGTTTAGACGAAATCAGAGTCATGAGAGTCTAGGATAATCTGGTAATAAATGAGAGATCTAATTTTGATTTGGATCACATGAGTAGATAGCTAAGACATTAAGGAACCCGTAGGACTTTACGGAATCGAATTCGGGCGAGTAAATCTCCCAAAAATGATCTTAGCGTGAATGGGTAGTTGTTGAAAAGCAAGGATTGAAAGTGTATGGTGAAATGGGGGTTTGGAACTCAAATTCCAACATTCTGTCTCCGTGCGTCCAGTTGTAGCGGGATCCCACCGTAGCGGGATAGTCGCGACTTAAATAGGGTAAAACCCCCCAAAATCGTTATTTTCTATAAAAGTTCGTTCTTGAGAGCTAAGAAACGACCTAGGGCAATTTGTTGACCATTTTCCACCACTCTTGAGGCAAAAGGTAAGGTTTTAACTCCCGAATACATTTTTCGATCCGTAGAACGTAATCTAATGGGTAAATATCAATGGGGGGTGATTTTGATATGGAATTTATGGTGGAAACAACCCTAATTGGGATCGAGGGTTCGACCTAGGGTTGATATTATTGATATAATCTAGGTAATTAGGTGTTGTTTATTGATCCTTGCATATATTAATTTTTGTCGACCTAGAACAAGTGGAAAGAATCCGGAAAGGGAAGAGTCAAGTGCCTTAGGGGATTCAAGCTTGGATTTGAGGTAGGTGATGGTTGTGATTTCATAATGGTGTGATATATGTTTGTTCTTGCTTCATTATAATACATGTATGCATGCGAATGTTGCATTATCGATCACACTTGTTGTAAATGAGGATAGATGAATGATGAATGCCATGAATCATGACTTAATTGTATGATTATGAGAATGTACATTGTGATTGTGATTGTGGCTGGTTGAATGGATCGGGTGTTGCGTTCCTGACACACTAATTATGGGATCGATTTCCACGTTCCGTCATAAATTTTGAATCGGTTGCCACGTTTCGGCATAACTATGGGATCAGTTGCCACGTTCCAGCATAAACCTTGGATCGGGTACCACGTTCCGGTATGCTAGAAACTTGGGTTTGGGTTCCATGAGAGGACCATTGACTTGTCATATTAATGTAATTGAGCATGTTAAATTGTACGTTATTCGTAAAAGATGATAATATTGTATATTTTCGGTGTATCTATGTTATTATATGTTGTAATGGCCTATGTATGTTTCACCTTTTGGGATAGCCCCGTGATCCTACCAGTACACGGTGGTTGTGTACTGATACTGCACTTTCTTGTTCTTTGTTGAGTACATGGCATCTTCAGGCAGCTATTGATAGATTTCAGCTAAGTGACTATTGAGCGTAATTGGATTCAAGGGTGAACTAGTTCTTTCAGGCTGCCATGGATCTTTCTTGTTTAAGTCCACTCTTTTCGGACTCAGACTATTTGTTAAGGTGTTTGTTTAGTTTCGGGGTTGTACTCCTTGTTCTTAAACTTGTCGTTGATAGAGTTTTGGTATAATGACTTTCAGGTTCTAGGGGTTGTTTTTCCGCATTAGTTTGGTTAGTTGTTTGTTAAAACCTTGGAGTTTATGGGGACTCCATTTTTATTGTCATTTAAACCTACTTCCGTATTTTAAAATGCCTTAGTTTTCATAAAATTTGTTAATTTGGGTTGTACTAATGGTTCTCCCACCGGAGGGCTAGTGTGGGTGCCAATCACGACTGTTTGGGTCGTGACAAAGTTGGTATCAGAGCCCTAGGTTTGTTGATCTCATTGTACCAAAACGAGTCTAGTAAAGTCTTGCAGAACAGTACAAAGACGACTGTACTTTTCTTCTATAGGCTATAGGGCTTTAGGAAAAACTCACTTCTTTCTACTCATTCGTGCTATAGCTTGAATCCAATTGGTATCTGGGTGATACAAATTGGTATCTTTCTTCCTTCACTCTATGGTACGAACTAGAGCAACAAAAGTGGTAACACCGTCACTAGCAAGAGAGGATGTGTATAAACTACCGACAGTTGAATATGGTCACCATTCAGAACAAGTATCCATTGCCTTGGATAGACGACCTTTTTGACCAATTGCAAGGTGCTTTGATTTTCTCTAAAGATTGATTAAGGTCTGGTTACCCTCAGTTAAAGATTGAGGCGGTTAAGAATTTGGTTCGACAAAGTTCTATGATTGAAATTAGCAGTTTTGTGGGGGATGGCTAGTTACTATTGTCGTTTGTGGTATGAGTTGAGTCCAATTGGTATCTCCCGATTCCAATTGTTATCTCAACGAAGGGAACTAGACGTCGTTGTTCTGGCTGAAGGGACACAAGCAAGTTAATTGGAATTGAGAAGGTTCCAATTTGTATCTGGCCTTAGGGGCCGTATAAGGCATAAATGATCAGTAATGATCGTCTATGGAACGAACTAATTAAATAATTTGGACTTGTCTGCAAGTTGTAACTGCTTGAGTGTAGTGAAACTTGTTGTAAGAAGAAAGTCATCACGAGATTAGGTGCAAGGGTCTAGATAAATTACGATGTGGTTCGTAAGCGAGAAATCTAGACGTGTGTTGTGACCAACTGATAACCGTGTGAGAGTCTGGGGTGTATCCTGGTGATATGTGTGTGGTAGTGTTTAAACGATGTAAAAGGATTCTAAAGTGCATACTTCGTTCGGTTGACTGGGGGGTAGACAATGATTGTCCTAGCTAAAGAGATTTTCTTAAATGCCTAGTTATAGCCGAGAACAGTAGGGGAAATATAGAAAATAGAGAAACCCCGAAAATTGTTGGAAGGGATTCTGTTTCCGTCAGGGCCACTGGGGCGGGATTTTCCCCGCCACGGCGAGACCGCCAGTGTGGGATTTCTCCTGCCATAGTGGGACAGGGCGAGACAGAATTTCAGCTTCTCTCCCATATTTTCCCCTCGTCACAATCATGGACCCCGAATCGTATCTAAACTAACCCCCGCGATCTAACTCAGTGTTCAGCAATCGAATATAAGGTATAAAGTGTGTGTTACAACTGTGGAGAACCTGGGCATATGAGGAGGAAATCAGCAAGGTTGTGGAGGCCGGGGAAATGGTAATGCAGATAGAGGAGCAGTGCAACAAGTTATTGAGGTTGCCCATCAAAACGACATGCCTCAGTTATATGCTTTCCAGGGTAAGACCGAGTTTGTGGTGTGTGATGCAGTGGTCACAAGTGCTACTCTTGTCTGTGCCCGGATGGCTATATTTTTGTTTGATCTGGGTTCTACTTATTCGTATGTGTCAGTTCGATTGCCTTGGGATTTGATGTGGTTTGTAATATACTTGATGCCCCAATCCATGTTTCTACCCCAGTTGAAGAGTCAGTCATAGTCACCCATGTATATCGTGTTATCCTGTTGTGTTATGAATTTTCATATTTGGTTTGATTTGGTTATGTTGGATATGACTGACTTGATATAATCTTAGGCATGACTTAGTTGTCCCCCTATTATACCAGGCTTAATTGTAATACTAAGTCTGTAACTCTAGAGATACTCGGTAGAAAGATTAGAGTGGGAAGGGGTGTACAAGCCTAAGCTAGCTAAGATCATATATTCCATTTGGGCTAGGAAACTGGTAGGGCAGGGTTGATAGGCGTATTTGGCTCATGTTTGGGATGTTGAAGTTTAATCTCCCTCTATTGAGTCTATTCCTGTGGTGTCTGAGATTAAGGAAGTGTTTCCTACGGATTTGCCTGGTATGCCTTTCAATAGAGATATAGATTTCTGCATTGACTTCGAAACTGGCAGTCGCCCTATTTCCATCACTCCATATCGTATGGCTCTAGCAAAATTAAGAGTGCTTAAGGCTCAAATCCAAGAACTTCTTGATAAATCTATCATCCGTCGTAGTGCTTCCTTGTGGGGTGTTCCTATCTTGTTTGTTTAGAAGAAGGATGGTAGTATGAGCACTGGTGATTTTATCTTAAGCCATAAATGAGTGGATTGATACCGGAATGACAAGCTTATGGATAAAGAAATTTGCTTTGAGTATACTTAGGCGAAGGAAATTGAAGATTTTAGTAAGAAAATGCATATAAAAATTGGGTTAGTCCTTTGAATTTGATGAGTATACCTGAGTTTGAGGTGTCGTGTTGATGAAAGGGTTGACTTCGTAGTGATTGTCAGGGAAGACTGAGCAGAATGCTAATAAAAGTTTGTGACGGGATGCAACTATATAATAAGATTATGGTTAAGCGAATTTGGTGTAGTAATTATGACTTGCGAGTATCTAAGGTTGTGGCTTCCTAATATTTGGTGAGTAACGTGGTTGCATGGAAGGTTTTGAGAGATGGTGGGACACCATTCGAATAGAAATTAAAGAGCTAGAGTCATAATGAAGAAAAATAGAAGGATGTAGTACAACCTTTAAAGAGAGGCGAGAGCAAGAATGTTTTATTTGATTGCAAGGGCTAAAGAGATATCTTTAGAACGGTAAATAATTGGGTTTAGAGATACGTGATTTCATTCGTTTTGTTATGGCTATGGTAATAATGTCATAAGTCCTTCAGATTGGTTAAAAACTATTGGAAAAGACTTGAGGAATGAGTGGACAGACATTAGCTCGAGTGTGGTGATAAGTGCTTTGTCTATGTTTTGAGTTCAGTAATGAGTACGATTGAATTTTTAGCGAAAGGTATTTTAAAATCGCTAAAGAGGCGATCAATGATAAACGAAGATCCATGAATTCATAAAATCTTCAAGGTATAAGCTAATATTGATAGATAAGGGGATTATGTTATATGGTTGAATTTACAATTCAGATTTTTCATTGTAAATCTACATTCGTGGTGATGTATTTTGTCAAGGTATAAATTTGAAAGGTGAAAAATGATCAATTGTATCCGGTATTGAGCATTTGAAAGGACTTACACCTGGGTTGAGTCGTAAAGTTTATTAGTATTGATTATTAAGTACCTAAGGAAGGTTTTCATTTAAAAAGTGTTGGTGTAGAGTAAGGTAAGTGATCAGAGAGGTTATGATGGTTGTTTACATCCCTACTTTTTCAGGTAAGGCGAAACGTCGTGGTGACTAAAAAAAAAATCAATTAATTCAATGTTAAAAGAATTTTAAGAATAAACGAATTTTAAAGGAGTCGCCACCTAATTTTAGGAAAAAATAGGAAACCAATTAAGTGATCTACGAAACCATTAGATTCTAGGTAAGAGTTCAGGTTATTCCGAAGGGAAGGTGTTAGGCATCCTTTGAAATTCACAATTGTGGATTCCGACTGAATTCAATTTTTTTCAAATTGAGGAGGAGATAAGACAATATACGAGTGAAACAAACATGTGATATACACGAGTAATAAAATAACAACAATAATATAAGACACGACCTAAAGTTTGTCTAACATCGATATATACAAATTAATGAATAAACAATATAATTCGAACTTCGTCTGAATAAATCCAATGGGAAGCATCTCCGGGTACCTGTAAATACATTTAGTAAAAGTGTTAGTCCTAAATAAATATGAACAAAAATAAATGAATTAAATAACTTAAAAATAAAAATCCACCTTATTAACATGGGAGGCCTTGAAAATCGACGGTAATTTCTTTATCGGCCAATTCTAACATATAAAAAATATAAATCTAAACTAAATTTCAGTATTTTAAAATGAGGAGGCCTCCAAAACCGACAGAGAGATTTTTGAGGTCTTCCTCAAAAATTCTGTCCCAGTTAGAACTTTTGGCAAATCTCAAAATGACCTCCAATCTTGACTTGATGGAGATAACACATTTATTGTGAATTTTGAGATGCTCTCAAAAATTCTGTCCTAGTTTTTATTGCAATGAGAAAAGAAAATCACACTGGGTATATGATCGAGCCATCGTGGCGCCTACATATCCTGTTGAGCCAGGAATCATGTCAAATGTAGTTCCAAACCTATAGATGATGAATACTGCAAATAATCTGAGATCTGATCGTCAATAGAAAATGTACAATATGAACATGATGAAATAGAAAAATTATATTTCTTGTGATATTCAAAGCCTAGTGACAAAAGACATGTCACATTTTTGGAACGAACAACCCAATGAAGTAAAATAGGCATCTCACACTTAAAAAGTTAGCCTAATGACACTTTTATAATGAACAACCCAAAAAGGAAAGGAAAATTCATTTTTTTCTCTTTTAATGGAAAGAATCTAAAAAATGCTTTGGAAAATATTAAAAAGTTGGTGCTTGCTCACCCTTTTTCTGTTTTTAGTTGTTTTTTTTAAGAATAAAGAATGTGATGAGACAGTAAAATCATGACTACAATTGATACCAACAGTTAGGAGTGCATGTAAATCTTTTTTTTTTCTAACTAAGACTAAATTTAAGGTAATTTCTACATCTTCAAGTGGTACCTCAAACATACTTAAGTATCAACCAGATTTGTTTTTCTTACTTCAAACAAAGGTTTTGAATTGTACCAATTCCCTTGTTCAAGTACCCTCACAATAAGAAAAGTCCTATTTCGCAAATATTTGAAGTATTTGATTTGAGGACAATTTTCCAAGTGCACTCATACTCACAAGAATGTTCAGTGCATGCAACTGTGATACCATATGCTTGACCCTTATGTAAATCTCCACTAATGTGAGAACATTGGAATGAGATCATGTAGGGCTTGTCATTGGCTTGTAACGTAGGCTTAGGGACGGGTAGGATATATATTTAGGATATGAGTGACTTAATTCCTCCTTGAGCGTCACACTGAATTTGTACTTTTGACGATTCATACTCCTTTGGTGTCAAATCCTTCTCATTTTCTTCCCTTTTTTCACCCCTTTGTTTCGACTTAATTCTAGGAGCTTTTCTCTTATTTCACCCCTTTCTTTTGAATTTTTCTCCTCTTTTGTTGGAGTATTTTCCTTCTCTGCTTTCACTGACCTTGTAAAAGTGTTTTTGTTTCTTTCAACCTTTTTTCTTTCTTTCTTTTTTTTTCCTTTCTCTAGAAGTCGTTTTTGCTTTCTTGACCTTAGGAGATTTAATATCTTTTGCCTTTGGCAACTTCAAACATGGATCTTCTCTTATATTCTGCACATCTTTGGTGCGCTCAAGATGGTTGAGCCAAGAGAAGGATAGTGAATGTAAGCACTCAGAAGGATAATGGCTAGGATGTGGATATCCAAACAAAAGACTTCAAGCTCAAAATGGGGAAACTAGGGATTAATGTCATTTGGTAGGCTTTAAAAGACATAATCGGTTCAGAAAAGGCCTACAATCCTTTCCCAAACCAAACATTACTCAAGATTTTGCCTCGAAAAACATTCAGGCCAAGTTCTAAATCAACAATGCAATGCAATTGAATTTGATCTAAAAGCTCACCACACAATGCACATGAAATAATGAGGTTGACTTTATTCTTATCTTGAATGCATGCAAGAGAAATTTTAAGCTTCACAAAAGTACAAATGAGAGGTACCAAAAGAATCTATGATTTACCACAAAGTTAGTCCTCTCCATCATATCAAATATTTTTACATGCTCCTAATTGCATTGGTCCTAATTGAGTAGAAAACACAACTCTTATGATATATACACAATTTTTTTTTGAAAGAATGAATACCGAACCCAAAAAGGGCTGCCTACGTATTTCATCGAGATGAGAATCAAGTGTGCATAGTTCATGCTAATATGACTTTGAAAATATGCACAAATTATTTTAATCTTTTTTTTTCTAAAATTTAAAAGAAGGAATACCGAACCCAAGAAGGGCTGCCTACGTATTCCACTGAGATGAGAATTAGGTTCGCGTAGTTCGTACAGATATGACTTCGAAAATATGCACAAACTATTTTACTTTTATTTTGAACTTTATTTTCAAATTTTTTAAAGAATGATACCGAACCCAAGAAGGGTTGCCTACGTATCTCACCGAGATGAGAATCAGGTTCGTGTAGTTTGTGAAGATATGGCATAAAATAATTTCAAAATTTAGACAAACTCGGAGTGATTCATTGTATCCTCTTAACTGTCGATCTTTGTGCTTTCTGTTGAATGTGGTCTCTCATTTTTCTTACAGTAACCACTTGTTGTTTTTTTTTTTTTTTTGAATGTCTCTTGGAACTGTGTCTTCTCTCAATTATCCACGAGAACCAGACATTGTTATGACCATCATTTTCCTTCAAAAATATGAGAAATGTATGAAAGCAGAACCAACATGCAAAAATAATAAAAAATAAATGAGTGAGACCTCATAGTCAAAGACTCCCCTGATTTATCTTTTTGACTTGAGATTAATGTCTTGTGAAATACAAAGACTCGAATTTCACGAGTCTCTTGTCCCTTGCAACTTCGGACGAACAATTACTTCTAGATTCTGACATAAATCAAACTGTCGCTTAAAAAGAAGAAAAACTCAAAAGGTAAAAGTGTTAGTTCATGTTCATAATGGATAATGCAAAATATCACACGAAGAATTAATTAAACACATAAGTACTGCTTTAATTGAAGACAAACTCAATTATATCACATAACATACAAACAATTATTATGCATCCTATACAAATATGTGACCATTTTGTGCCAAGAATAATTATCGATCTGAAGGATGTAGTACGTCATTTGACAACATTGTCTCAAAACCCGAATTTATACAAACTTTATGAATAAAACTGAATGGGAATATATAATAGGGAAAAGGGGATACAAATAATCAATCTCACACATGGGTACCATCATAAATTATGACTCCATGGACGGTCCTTTTGTTTGATTTCTTATCATCTCTAAATGTCAACGTCTTCAGATGCAATGGTAATTTGATCATTCTTTGACTCGAACAAACTTTTCACCTCCTTACCTCGAGGGACATTGTTTTTGCCAAATGACGTATACACCTTCAAATTTAACACATAAGGATGATTGTCTATTATTGACCAATGGGCCAAATAGACACAAAGTGGGCCTCTAATGGACCCAACACACCTTGAGTTTTGAGTCAACTTAGTTCAAAATGCGCTAGATTCAGGATTTGATTTCGCTCTACGCTAGTTGACTAAGAATGACTTTTGAAAGATCGAAAACCCAAACGGACAACTTAGGCTGGAACTCACGACAACCATTGGACGCATGACGAACCAAAAAATTGTCGATCATTCTGAAAAAGGGTCGAGTATAAAAAGTCCAACTGCGATTACATAGAAACCGTTCTTAATACACTATACATACAAGTTGGAAAATGTCATGAATGCAATGACAATATACATACAATTAAATGAATAATGAATAAACAACAAGTACAATATACAAACAATCAACAAAATATAAAAGATACAAGATATAATATAATAAAAAAAAGTCTCCTCAATTTGAAAAAATGAACTCATAATTATTAGTTACTCTATATCTCCAGCGGAGTCGTCATTCTGTTTACATCCCTACTTTATTCAGGTAAGGCAAAACGTCGTGGTGACTAAAAAAAAATCAATTAATTCAATGTTAAAAGAATTTTAAGAATAAACGAATTTTAAAAGAGTCGCCACCTAATTTTAGGAAAAAATAAGAAACCAATTAAGTGATCTACGAAATCATTAGATTCTAGGTAAGGCTTAAGGTTATTCCGAAGGGAATGTGTTAGGCATCCTTCGAAATTCACAATTGTGGATCCCTACTGAATTCATTTTTTTTTTCAAATTGAGAAGGAGATAAGACAATATACAAGTGAAACACACATTCGATATACACAAGTAATAATATAAAAACAATAATATAAGACACGACCTAAAGTTTGTCTAACATCGATATATACAAAATAATGAATAAACAATATAATTCGAACTTCGTTCGAATAGCTCCAATAGAAAGCATCTCCGGGTACCTGTAAAGACACTTAGTAAAAGTGTTAGTACTAAATAAATATGAACAAAAATAAATGAATTAAATAACTTAAAATTAAAAATTCGCCTTATTAACACAAGAGACCTTGGAAATCGACGGTAATTTCTTTATTGGCCAATTTTAACATATAAAATATATAAATTTAAACTAAATTTCCTTCTTTTAAAATGAAAAGGCCTCCAAAACCGCCGAAAATATTTTTTCATTGGCCTATTTTAACTCGTAAAAATATAAAATCATACTAAACCAACAAAAGATATGCATAATAATAAATACAATAACTTGCAATCAATAACTAAATGACAAAATAACCAAAACAACAAGACATGTTGCTGGACACATTTTAGAAAATTGCATGAAATTTGATAGATATGAACAAAAACTTAGCAACAATGATGACCTAATTAAAACAAATCGAGACCCAAAAATCATTAAAATATGAAGAACCTAAATAACACTTTATATATGACTCCAAACAACACCAATCTAAATAAAGTAGTGTATCACAAAATTATATTTGCAGACCCTCCAAATAAAGAAAAATCAATTAAAAAAGTCACAAACAATAATAATACCACCACCAAAATAATAAAATAACGATAAATTTCAGCCACCATTAAAATAATAGTAACAGTAAACAGTCCCGGTTGTGTTTTGAACAATAAATAGAGTTACGAAATAAATAAACTATACTAAAAATTTAAGGTTACCGGAGTTATGTGTTTTCCGGCCAGATTCGGTTGTTGGTCGGAGATGCGGGTGGAGACAGCTGAGGCTTTGCTTGTTGTGCGCTGGATCTTGGAGCTTCGAGCAGTGAGCTTGAGCTAGCCACTGAGGCTGTTGTTTGCTAGTAATGGGTGGTGTTGAGGTGATAACTCCGAGCTGCAAAAATAACAAAAAACATAAACTCGAAAAGGGGGGAAAGGGGAAGGGGCTGGCAGCGTTTGGTGGCTGTTTGGCAATGGTTTGGGTCGGGGTTTTGGTCATAAATGGGTGAGGTTTAGGAGTTGTTTCAGTTGGTTGTTTGGTGGTTGTTGTTTGGTTCCGATTTGGAGTTGCTGGAGAGGCAGTGAGTTTGTTTGGGTTGCCGGTGGAGCTGATTGTTTGTTTCTGATTTAGAGGGTTTTGGGTTGTTATTTCTAATGGTTTTTGCTGGAAAATGGCGGGTCTGGCCGGAAAAGGAATAGGAGTTTAAGTGTTTGATTGGAGAGGAGAAAATAGAGGGTGGTTATTGTGATATCTCCGGCGAGGATGGTGGTTCCAGCAGGTCTGAAACATTGACGGGGAAGAGAAAACCATGGGGGTTCTTTAAAAGATTCGGGTTGGTTTTTGGTGACTCTTCACAGGAAAAAAATTTGGAAAGGAAACAAGTCAGAGCAACTGGAATCTTTTGGGTGGTGGTGGCCGGAAAAGGAAATGAACAATAAAGAGATCATTAAAAAATCTGAAAAATTATTAAACATTATCTCAAATATTTGATCCACCACCCCTTAATTTAATGACCAAACTATTCTTTAAATAGAAAATTGAAAATCACCTATTATACAATACCACTATCTTAAAATTATGGGCCAAAATTACTAGCTAATAAAATATCTGTGTATGACATCTTATTCATATTTGAATAAATTTCTAGACTGTGCAAAATATCAAAATGAATATTAACAAATATAACAAATAAAATGAATATTAAAAGATGTAATGAACGTAACCAATGACATGTAAAAAATGCAATTTAATAAAAATATTGATTTAATCAAAATGAACAAATATTTGAATGTCTTCAACCAGCTCTGACAAAAAATAATGTAATCAAAATTAATTGATGAAAAAAAATTCTGAAATTTTGACAAATAAAGATAAATATCGATAAACTTATTTAAGATTATAAAAAATGTATTTTGAACTATTGAATAAATAGAAATTAAGAGTTACGAATTTTGAAAATGTTAGTCCAAAATTGGGTGTCAACAATGATTGTTAGTATTGAGAGTGTGGGCTTCAGTGGAAGGATGTGAAGAGTATGTAGAGTCAAGTGAATGGAAATGACTGGTATCGACTCTTCATAGGAAAACCTTTAGTGTTATTCCGTGAAATGCTTACATGACCATCTATTTCATTTTGTACACGGTAGTGAGTATGTTTCACTAGCTTTGATTACGTGTGTTTTCACTTGTGGGTGGATCTTGGGTACCAATCCTGCGATGTTTACTTGGAAGATTGGAAAGATTTGGTTATTTCAAATGACATAATTGGTATTGTCTTGGAAGTGTTAAAGTATTTTAGTGGTTCTACATGTACCACATTGCTTATGAGAGATTATAGAAGAGCTACCTTGCGTATTTATGATTGTCCGACAATCTTGATATTCATCTTGTCGTCGAGGTCATGTATCGATTACGTGTGGTTGAATGTGGGGATCATTGGGTCCAATTCTATTGTTCTTATGAGGTAATCTACAATTACTAAATCTATCATTTCGATAGTGTTGTTGGAGGGTTTCTATGCTTGGAAATATCCATCGATGAGTATGTGATTTCTAAAGACCAAACTTTTATAACTTAAACTCATGGCAAATTGGGTTGTGAGATGGAGATGTTGATAAGAACTATGATTGTTTGGGTATTATGATTGTGTTGGTTCGGTAAGATTCACCTCTAATTGTGGCGAGTTTTGATTTAGGATTTTATCATGGTTATGTGAGAAAGGATTCGTCGTAATGTTTGTGTCAAGTCCTTGATAACATGTTGTAGACATGTGTACGATCAACTATGGTGATTATTGACAGGGGCGGCTCAACGTAATTGGGGGCCTAAAGCAAAATTTCAATTGAGGCCTAACAAATTTCATACATATTTATTTAAAATTTATTTTTCTAACTATTTAGATGCAAATTATTACTTAATTTTTTTTTATAGATGATTTTTTCGAGTACTTTTTTTTAATTTAAAATTATTAATTTTAGGTAAGATTTTATCAATTCAATGTTGAAAAATATCATTTTATTCAAGCAATCATTATATGAATTGTTAACACAATTCTATAAGTAATAAATTGACAAACATTAAGCAGAAAAGAGTTTTAAAAAATAAATAATGTGATTGTTTGCAAAGAAATATAATAAGACAAAATAACATTTTCTCGATTTCTTCTATTTGAATGGGGTTGAGAAGAATAAAATAATATATATACATATATATATATATACACACACTTTTATTATAAATAATTAATTTTTTTAAATAAAAAATAACACATAATTTGTTCTACATAAAAATTTGAGGCCTTCCAAAATTGGGGGCCTAAGGCATATGCCTTAATTTTTATAAGGCAGATCCGCCCCTGGTTATTGGGAATAAGTTTGTTATTAGTTAAGTGTATATACAACAATAATTATCACTCAAGTATTGTGATGACTTCATTGAGGCCTTGTATGGGAGGATGTGTAGGTATTCAATTTTGTTGGTTTAGGGACAAAGATTATATCATAAAGTGAACTCAGTTATGTTATACAAGACCTTTTGTATGAGTAAGAAATGGTTAAAATTCTTGATCGTGATGTTCGGAAGCTAAGGACATGCGAGACAATTATCCCCAGTTGTTCAACGATTCAAGTACTACTCCACTCTAGCTTAACCCTTTTCTCCTAGATTGTCACTTGGGAACGAGTGATGGGTAAATTGGTATCTAGTGTAACGACCTGACTCTGTTGTTATGGAAAAGGCAATGGGGAAAGAAATTGGGCCGGAAATTTTTTTGGTAGTAACTTGAGATTTCCTAGCCTAGTCTAGATTTGGACGAAATCGGAGTCATGAGAGTCTAGGAAAATCTGGTAAAGAATGAGAGATCTAATTATGATTTGGATCACATGAGTAGATAGCTAAGACGTTAAGGAACCTGTACGACTTTACGGAATTGAATTCGGGAGAATAGAATGCCCGAAAATAATCTTAGAGTGAACAGGTAGTTGTTGAATGTTAGGGTTGAAGATGTGTGGTGAAATGGGTCCTTGCAACTGAAATTCCTACATTCTGTCTTCGTGCATCCAGCTGTAGCGGGATGGATACAGCTGTAGCGGGACAATCGCGACTTAAATAGGGTAAAACCCGCCGAAATCATTATTTTCTGCAAAAGTTCTTTCTTAAGAGCTAAGAAACGACCCAGGGCTATTTCTTGACCGTTTTTCACCATTCTTGAGGCAAAATGTAAGGTTTTAACTCCCCGAATACATTTTTTGATCCGTAGAACCTAATCTAATGGGTAAATATCAATGGGGAATGGTTTTTATAT
The DNA here is from genome assembly GCA_036250405.1 of Solanum raphanifolium. Lineage (NCBI taxonomy): Eukaryota > Viridiplantae > Streptophyta > Magnoliopsida > Solanales > Solanaceae > Solanum > Solanum raphanifolium. The sequence goes on along the minus strand of JAJOOE010000928.1, from coordinate 22,470 downwards.
GGAATTTATGGTGGAAACAACCCTAATTGAGATCAAGGGTTTGACCTAAGGTTGATATTATTGATATAATCTAGGTAATTAGGTGTTGTTTATTGACCCTTGCGTATATTAATTATTGGTAGACCTAGAACAAACAGAAAGAATCTGGAAAGGGAAGATTCAATTGCCTTAGGGGATTCAAGCTTGGATTCGAGGTAGGTGATGGTTGTGATTTCATGATGGTGTGATATATGTTTGTTCTTGCTTCATTATAATATGTGTATGTATGCGAATGTTGCATTATTGATCACACTTGTTGTAAATGAGGATAGATGAATGATGAATGCCATGAATCATGACTTGATTGTATGATTATGAGAATGTACATTGTGATTGTGATTGTCGCTTGTTGAATGGATCGGGTGTTGTGTTCCTGACACACTAACTATGGGATCAGTTGCCACGTTCCGTCATAAATTTTGAATCGGTTGCCACGTTCCGGCATAAACCTTGGATCGGGTACCACGTTACGGTATGCTAGAAACTTGGGTTTGGGTTCCATGAGAGGACTATTGACTTGTCATATTAATGTAATTGAGCATGTGAAATTGTACGTTATTCGTAAATGATGAAAATATAGTATATGTTCGGTGTATCTATGTTATTATATGTTGTAATGGCCTATGTATGTTTCACCTTTTGGGATAGCCCCGTGATCTTATCAGTACACTGTGGTTGTGTACTGATACTGCACTTTCTTGTTCTTTGTTGAGTACATGGCATATTCAGGTGGCTATTGATAGATTTCAGCTAGGTGACTATTGAGCGTGATCGGATTCAAGGGTGAGCCAATTCTTTCAGGCTGTCATGGATCTTTCTTGGTTAAGTCCACTCTTTTCGGACTTAGACTATTTGTTAAGGTGTTTATTTAGTTTTGGGGTTGTACCCCTTGTTCTTAGAGTTGTCGTTAGTAGAGTTTTGGTACAATGACTTTCAGGTTCTAGGGGTTGTTCTTCCCCATTAGTTTGGTTAGTTGCTTGTTAAAGCTTTGGAGTTTATGGGGACTCCATTTTTATTGTCATTTAAACCTGCTTTCGTATCTTAAAATGCCTTAATTTTTATAAAATTTGTTAGTTTGGGTTGTACTAATGGTTCTCCCACCGGAGGGCTGGTGTGGGTGCCAATCACGAGGGTCTGGATCATGACAATGTATCTAAATTTTGTAGATTAAAAAGCAAATTATTTTTTTAAAAAAATGACGATGAAGATGAACTGGAAAGAAAGAAAAAATGAATTAAGAAGAGTAACTCTTGATTAACTTGAAATCATTTAACTGGTAAGATAAAATATTTGAAATTTATAAAATGGTGTGATAAAGGTATCTGGTGATATAGTGAAGTGATTAGAGGCGTGAAAAAAGGAAGAAAATCGTGGAGTTGGAAGATTGGACGCTATGTATCCGGAAAAGAATGAAATTGAGGAAAAAAGGGATTCTTGTAATTTTTTGGAATGGTATAGAATAATAGAAATATGGAAAAAAAAGTTTTGATATATTTAGTAGGTTGCTTGCTGAGTTGCGTGTTTTTCGATTCTCACTCCTTGCGTCTACACTTCTGAAAGTTCTGAGCCTAGTTCCGTGTGATTTATCTTCTTCTTCACCATTCTCCATGGCTCAACAAGGATTTTGACAGGTAGATGCTTGTCATCCCGGCGGACCCTCTTCTTCCTTTATGTTTATGCTTTGTTCTATTTGAGAAATAAAGACTTTTGAAACTTGTAATTATCTTTCAATTCTGTCTTAATATATTAGAGGATTAAACACGTGACAACAAGGTTTTGGGTTATATTAGAATGACTAAGTTTTTTGCTCCTTTATTTATCTTGTTTTCCTTTACGGTTTTCTTAGCATTTTGGATTTGAGGCTGACTTGTTGTAGTGGGATAGATGAGTGCAATCTCTTCCATTTTTGGGTCGTGAGATTAATTTATTCTTAATTTTGTTATTTAATTTTAGAAACTGTGTGAATACCTATTTTTAGGATCTTATTAAGGTTGTTCTGAATTTAGTATTATCTAGTTTGTGAGTTCTGAAGATGTTAATGTCGAGAGAGGAATTTGTTGCTACCTTGTGATCGAATCTTTTGTTATTGAATCTAATCTTGTCTCTTAACCCTTCTAGGAGATAAAAGGTTTGGAAATGAGCGTATTGAAATCCTTGTCTCTCTGTTATCAAGGTTTTCTCTTAAATATAACCCTAGGACATTTTTAGGAAGAGACAACACTTTTCAAACATGGACTAAAAAGAGAATGAGTAAAAATTATTGGGGCCATTGCGGGGTGTTGCTATGATGGCCAGGGGACCACTAGAGTGGTTGAACTATAGCATTCAAGGGACTGGTATAGTGGTCCAAGACATTCCTTTCTTGGATAATCATATGTAAGAAAAATAATTTTTTCTGCCAAGATGGGCTATCCCGGCTTTACTAGACTAGATAGACCCAATTTTAGACTCGGAAATTATACCGCGGGTATTTTTTAAATGAAAGGATGGATCATTACATTTAAACGAGTTTTACTAAACATGACATAAACTCTATAAAATTGAAGTTCATTCTTCCCCTCTCGTATAAAGAGATAGACATTAGTTAGAAAGAATCAAAGAAATATATACATGGATCCCAATATGATTAATATATTTATGTTATTTACCATAAAAGGAGATTATTTCATCAAAGTAATAAATGTACATATTCCTTTAATAAAAATTTAGTAAGACATCTTCAAATAATTTCTCTTCATCTTGAGTATTTTTCTTAAAATGAATAAAATATATCTTTTAATTTGAACACTATTGTAAACATATTAGTTTGGTAAGTGTTTTGTGCAATTATTTTAGATTGACTTGTCTCAAAACTAATATAGAAAAATATATATAATGTGAATCGAGTGACAGGTTGTTGAGTATCGGACATTAACAAAAACATATTTAAGCAAGACTTTGTTTCAAATATATTTGAAAGCAACATGATTTTTTAACCTAATATGGTTTATCCAAAATGAAAGAAAATAATAATGTGCTTCAACAAGCGATGTAGCTTCTTCAATCATACATACATCACCATTTAAGATTTAAAAAATATTTGTGTTTTTTAAATTAACCATCAAATTGAATATTTTTAAGCATATTCAAATAGTGTCAAAATTTATATTTCAATATTCCTAACCAATATTTAAAATGTTCCCTGTTTCAATATTTAATTATGTACATCCTTGAATAAAAATATAATTTTTATTTTAAAAAAAAAACTCGATGAAGGAAATTAGTAAACAAATACGTTTGCGATAACTTTATGACCATTTTTACGGACACTACTTAAATTTAAACCACATTAATATTTTTCCTAATAAGTTGGTCAACATAATACCGGAGCCATAAGTAAATATATTTCAAGATGATTCTATCTAACTTTTATCTAATATCCACTCATTTAGTGTTTTTCCAAAATAGTTCTTGCTAGCAAGAAAAAAATCTCTAATTCAAACTTTTTAAAATATGCAGAATTAAACTTTTCTCTATAAATAGGAGTCAATCCTACGGAAGAAAATCAAAACAACCACTACTACTACAAAGCCATTTTATCCCTCATAAACAAACAAACACATTTCTCCTCCCCTTTAGCCATGACTAGAAACAAAGTGAACTATGCTTTGATTGAAGATGATACTAAAAGAAAAGTCTCATATAATAAAAGACTGAAAGGGCTCTTGAAAAAATCTGATGAACTGAAAACACTTTGTGATGTTGAAGTGGCTACAGTCATATACAACCCTTACTGAAATGAACCATATACATTTTCAAATAATGATGTTGTACGCAACACTTTTATAAACTTTAAGGATTTGCTGACATTGGAGAGATCTAAAAACATGGTGACAAGAGAAGAGTTCACCATGCAAAGGATCAAGAAGTTGGAGGAGCACCTTCAAAAGGTAAGAAAGGAAAATAGGGTCTAGGAAATGACAAATGAGATGTATGAGGTGTTCAAGAGAAAAAAAGTTTCTGTTGATATGAATCCTTACGATGTCAATGACCTACGTTGTGTAATCAAGAAAAATCTAAAACAGGTATGTGAACTAATGATAAAAGAGGCAGATGGAGAGGGTTCTACATCGAATGCCCCTCAACCCATTGTTGAAACAATGGTACCCTTTAGGAACAACTCTGAAGGACCAAGGGATCTTTATCCTCTATTGTTTTCACATATGTTTCCTCCAATGGTTCCACAATTGTTTTCTCCAATGCCTCAGCACATGGCTGTTGGAAAAGCACCTGGACTGACCCCTCTAATGCCGTCAACAATAATGGGTTCTCTGATTCCTTCACCAATGATGGATTCTATGATGCCTTCACCAACGATTGATTCTTCGATGCCTTAATTAATGATGGCTCCTCCAATGTATTCTCCAGTGTTTCCTACAATGACACAACAAATGGAACCTTCAATGGATATTTCTTTAATTGGTGTATCAGCGTCAATGAATAACAATCAGAATTACTCTATTGACTTACAATATAGTCTTACTATTTCTAGGTTGCTCAACTGGAATGATGATGTTGTGATAACTTTATTGGATGATTCGTTTATTAAAAATATTAATGTGCAAGATCCAAACCACACCAAAAAAATCTAAGGACCAATGTGTGTATTTTAATTAGTACTATTTTCTATGTACATATGGTCAAATGGAGTATTTATGTCGTTTACTATTTTAAATATCTAAATTGTATCATTGGACTCTTCGAATAAGTTTTCCTTCATCCTCCTTTGAAATGTCCTTTTGTCGTATTCCTTGATTTATTTCAAAGTTTGTAGTTTCATTCACTTATTAAATCGATGGTCAATTATTTTAATGTTAATTAGATATTGATTTTTTTTTCATTTATTACTATTATTATTGAAATTTTGTTGTTAGTATAATTTTTTAAAATGACCTCTTTCACTTCAAAATCTGACAAACCAATTTACATATAGGGTGACATTTTATTTTGACACTTTCTGGTGTAAACTAGTAACACATATAATATTAAAATTGAATTAAACAAAATTAATTGTCTTATTTAATACTCAGATAATTTTAAAAAAAATATGGTGATAGTACAAGATTCATTAATTTTGTGGCTTTTGTATGTTAAAAACTTCAATGGGTTTTTTTAACTTAATTTTTAGAATTGATGTTTGCATTCCCAAGACATAGAATTGGATCATTACATTTATATTTTGGTTCCATTTTCTCTTTTTTTATTCTCCCTTCGTGAAGTAGAGAAATTCTTCCTATGTTTTGGAAATAATAAATGTATCCCCTGCATTAAAATTATAATTTGTTGTTTTTATTTATCAATTGGAAGACACAAATATTCAGATAAGAAATAAAAAATAAGGCAATGAAGATGATCGTATATTAATAGGTAAAAAGTGAACCATGACGGTTAATAATATACCACATTTAATTTAAAAATTGAGATTTACAAATATCCTAATTTTACTGAAACATGTCCGTGAATGTTTGAAGCTTGTTGAAATATTTTTTTTATGATGTTCATTTGACCAGAATGGGCATGTTTATGTTGTGATAATTTTTCCGATTTGGCCATGTAATGTTAATTTTGATTAACTGTTGGTCTGTATATCTGTTTTTGGTTGTGCATATTCATGCATTATAATATATCTTTTGGGTTTTATTTATACTATTGTTCTTTCCCAATTGTTGTCTTTATATTTAAACCGGGTGACTTATCCAATTAATAATTTGCTAGATAAAAAGTTAAGGTATGATACTATGGATAGTTTGGTTGATAATAGGTGACTGATATGATCCAAATAAATTAAGTCAATTTTAAAATGATCCATGATATTTAGTGTTAATGTTTTCATTTAGTTGTTGTCATTCCTATAGATTCTAATGCGTCAAGTTGGTATTGATAGTTGTTTTCTGTTTGGTTGACATTTTCTATGAGTGGTGAGTGTTTGTGTTTACCTTTTCATTTCTTGTACCCTAGAAGTCCTCATTGACCTTAAAATGAGTATGTATGAATTAGCAAAGAAATACATAATAGACAGGATTATGATACTATGTGTATGCATGATGACATCTTCCTGAGAGTGAGTGTTTTATTCTGAATCTTAAATTCTCTAGTTTCATTTATACTATATGTTTCGGGGATACCCTTTTCCTATGTTGGCACATATATATAGAATAGGTGATTGCCATTCTCAAATAGTTTTCATGAGATGAGACATAGATTGTATGAATGATAACTAAGCTTAAATGTTGTCATGCGATAAACTATGGCTTCTATGATTCAGCGTTATTGTCAAGTCGAATTCTTGCTAGGTAGAAGAGTGAAGTATGAGTCTGTATGATGTTGAAGTTTTGTATTCCTTTAGGATAAGAACTATTTTATGTTTTTTGTGTTTTGATAAGTTTGTAGTTTACCTACTTGTAAGTTTCTAAGCTTATACTATTGTGTTTTAGAGAGAAAAAGAAGGCATTTACGATGTTTAAGCCTTGAAAAGTAGGTTTTCATAATTTACCGGCGATCAAGTAGAAACAAAGTAAAAAGGTTCAACGCTAAAAGTGATCAAATAGTTTGTTGTGATAAAGTGATGTTGATATCTTCGCATGTCCACATGCGGCTCCACATCACTAACTTACCTAATTGCAACTAGAGGAAGAATGGTTGCAGAAAAAGGTTGGTGTGGGGTAAGTAGATGCGGCCACAACTCCTAATATGGGGATGCATCTCACCTATATTTCAAATTAAGTCAGTAGCGACAATTTCATCATACTACTTGATATGGGAAATCAATTGTGACTGAAATAGCAAATGCTTTGGTCAACATTCTGGGTTCAGATGCTTGGATCAGAATTCTTAGAGTTCTGTTTGATTCGGGCAATGATTTTGGCCTCTGTGAGGTCTTGATTGAATTTTCAGAGGTCCCAAGCTTGATTTAGCCTTTTTAGGCATTATGATTAGTTTCTTGTGACTTACACAAGCCTCGGGTCAAGGAGAACTCAAATTCGTGTTTTGATGATTCCTATTTGTACAGAATGTCAAGTATAATATTTACGAGATTCCAAACAAATCTTGATCATCCTTTTCATGTTTTGAGAGTTGGCTGATTTTTCTGGTCCATGATATATATACCCTTCGCGTTTGTGATAGGACTTTTGCTTAATCGACCTTCACTTAAGCCAAGGCATGATATCTAGAGTGAATGTCGGACTTTACCGGGGTTAGCTTAAGTTAGCCAAGACTTGATTTAGCGATGATTACTTAAGCGGAGCCTGGTTTACAAAAGCGAGACCCACTTTAAGTGGGGTTTGGTTAAGCGAAACCTGGTTTCGCTAGGACATCTGAGAGGGATTTTGGCCTACCATTTCGAGGTTTAACCCCCATTTTCTATTTTTGAGCTTTGTAAAATCCTTGGACCTTATGCGTTGGACCCCTAAACTACTTCGTTTAAACCCTAAACTACGTAGTTTTGGTCAGTTTTAGCCTAGAAACTAATTTAGAATCTACCCGAAGCAAATCATTCACCAAAAACATAGAAAATTTTAACGCAGAAGTAGAAAGAGTCGACCAAGTCCTAGTCTAAGAATGCAACAGGTTTTCATCAGTTCTAGCCCCGAAATCAAAAAAAAAATTCCGTAAATATCGTCACCAGGTATGTGGGATTTGACTAGTGGGTTCCTTTCACCCATTAGGTCCCTAGTTTTCAGTCAGAATCTTGATTCCCATAATTTTCTAGACATAGGGTTTTCTTGAATGTTGTAGATTGTTGGGTTTTAGCTGTTAGAATGATCCAAATCAGATTATCATGATTTTAGTATTGTTTTGTGTAGATTCTTTCATAATTTCAAAAATCTAGCTATGTAGTTCTTTTAGTTCATGAATTACACATGCTAGGTCAGATATTTCAGATGTACATGCCTCAGATTTGAATGTTTCATTATCAACATATTAATGCTGTATTTTCGGTTAACATGTTAGTATTTTGAGCTATCCAGTATTATAGAAATTCTGTCATAAATTGTTAACTACATAATCAATTGGGAGAAGCTTAATACCGAGTGGACTAGGGTCAGCCACCCTTAAGTCCCTCTGTGGGCAGCATTTTGTTATCACCCCAGTCATGCCTCTATATCTCTGGCCAGGTATATTGGGTCCTCTCGATAGGGCATATACATTGGATTCCACATTTAGCTCATGTGGTTTTATGTCGGTTATTACTAGCTCCTTTACAGTCAGATTCTATTGCATTGACCATGTTATTAGTTACAGTCAGATATTCAGCCTCAGCATGTTATAAACTTGGTCATTACATTTAGTTATTTTATGCTTAGTATTATCAGTTTAGTATCATGTTTATCTCATATCATTGCTCAGATATTATGCTTTGGTTTAGTTACGTTATTGTTCAACTTTATTCTATCCTACATGCTTAATGCCTTTCAAGTACTGACGCATACTCTATGCTACATCTTCTCGTGATGTAGGTTCAGGTCCTCAGCTTCCAGATGATGCATGGATCGGTTCCTAATCTCCAGTTCAGCAGCATTAATGGTGAGTCCTTATTCTTCGAGGACGAGTGACATGATTATCTTCCTTTGCTTTTAGTATTTAGTTTTAGTTTTTTCTAGATTTAGCTGGGGCATTTCCTATCACTTCTAGTCAATTAGAGGCTATTTTCAAACATAGATAAATTCAGCTATAGTGTTAGAGTTTGACTTTTCAGTTGTTGTTTAAACTCTCAGTTTTCATATATTCAGATAGTTTATGGGTATTCCCCATCAGTTCAGTTTACATGATTATTTAGCTTCCGCACAATATTTCTTTACTTCAATTTACTTTAGTATGCTTATGATATGCCAGCAGGGTTAGTTTGGGGTCAGTCGTGATCCTAGGTCCCGTGTCAACGTCCTAGGGGTAGCTTCGAGGTGTGACAAACCTGGTATCAGAGAACTAGGTTTAAAAGTCCTAGGATGTCTTAAAAGACACACTAAGTAGAGTCCTTTTCATAGGTGTGAAGTGCACAACATTTAATGAGAGGGAGGCTACGAAGTGTTTTAGAAAAACTTCACTCTCTTTGTTACTCTTATCGTGCGTTAGGTATGATCAAATTTCCTCATTCTAATCTGTCAATATGCGCTTAAGATCATGCCTCCTTGTAGAGTTTATGCAAGGAATACTAATGAACACAATGCTAACGCAGTTCCTCTAGTCCAGACCATGAGGTTTTGAACGTAGAGTTTTGGAATGCGATTCGGCTTTTGACTCAGAGTATGACTAACCAGAACAATGAGCAGGTTCCAGTTCCTACTAATAGAAATAGTGGATCAGTGGTAGTTAAGGTTCGAGATTCTGTTAGGATTAAACTGCTTGAGTTTTTAAGGTCACAAGTTGGTGAGGACCCACAAAACTTCATTGATGAGGTTAAGAAAATCTTTGGAGTGATGCAAGTGACTGGTAATGGTAGGGTTGAGTTGGAATCCTACCAACTTAAGGATGTGGCTCACACATAGTACACTCAGTGAAAAGACAGCAGGGGCTACTTTGTCTTTTGTAACTCCCTATATAACAGTAATTTTAGGTGTCAGTCCAGAAAATATTTCAGAACCCCCCTTAGTCTTTGCTCCAGTCGGTGACCCAGTTATAGCTAGACGGGTATACAGAAATTGCCCAGTCACAGTCTCCCAGAAAGTCACCTCAGCAGATCTTGTAGAGTTAGAATTTGTAGACTTCGATATCATTCTAGTCATGGATTGGTTACATTCCTATTATGCCTCAGTCGATTGTAGAATTAGGAACGTTCGTTTTTAGTTTCTAGACAAGCCAATCCTAGATTGGAAGGGTAGTAGCTCAGTGCTTATGGGTCGATTCATTTCTTACCTTAAGTTTAGAAAGATGATCTCTAAGGGGTATCTGTATCATCTAGTTCAGGTTAAGGATTCAAGCTCCGAAATCCCAACTCTTGAGTCAGTTCCAATAGTAAATGAGTTCACGAAAGTGTTTCTAGAAGATCTTCCCGGAGTTCCTCTGAAAGGGAAATCTACTTTGGAATTGATCTCTTTCAAGATACCCAACCTATATCTATTCCTCCTTACAAAATGGCTCCAGTTGAGCTTAATAAATTGAAGGAGCACTTGAAACATCTTCTAGATAAGGGCTTCATCAGACCTAGTATTTCCTTATGGGGTGCCTAGTGTTGTTCGTGAAAAAGAAAGATGGTTCTCTCAGGATGTGCATTGATTATAGACAGTTGAACAAAGTCACAATCAAGAATAAGTACCTTATCCCCAAGGATTGATAACTTGTTCGACCAACTTCAGGGTGCTAGTAATTTCTCGAAGATAGACTTCAGATCCGATTACCATCAGTTTAGAGTCAGACATAGTGACATCCCGAAAACAACCTTAAGAACTCGGTACGGTCATTATGAATTTGTAGTTATGTCATTTGGACTAACTAATGGTCATGTAGCTTTCATGGATTTGAAGAACAAGGTGTTCAAGTAGTATTTGGATTTGTTTGTTATCGTCTTTATTGATGATATCCTCATTTAATCTAGGAATGAGGAAGAACATGCAACTCATTTGAGAGTTGTCTTGCAAACTCTCAAGGATCGCCAATTATTTGCTAAGTTTAGCAAATGTGAGTTTTGCTTGTAATCAGTTGCTTTCCTTGGGCATATTATGTCTAGCGAAGGGATTCGAGTGGATTCTCAGAAAATAGAAGTAGTGAAACAATGGCCCAGACCTACCTCTCCTACAGATATAAGAAGTTTCTTGGGTTTGGCTGGTTATTACAGAAGGTTTGTGGCAGGATTTTCATCCATAACTTCTCCATTAATTAAGTTGACTCATAAAAATGTTGAGTTTCAATGGTTAAATGATTGTGAGAAAAGCTTCTCAGAACTAAAAACTAGGTTGACTACAACTCTTGTTTTGATTCTACTAGAGGGTTCAGGCGGTTATGTTATCTATTGTAATGCATCCAGAGTCGGCCTAGGTTGTGTGTTGATGAAACGAGGTAAGATTATAACTTATGCTTCTAGACAAATTAAGGTGCAAGAGAAGAACTATCCAACTCATGACCATAATGGCCTTCAGTATATATTCACCCAGAAAGAACTAAATCTTCTCCAGAGGAGATGGCTTGAATTCCTCAAGGATGATGATATGAGTGTGCATTAACATCCTGGTAAGGAAAATGTAGTAGCATATGCTCTTAGTAGACTATCTATGGGTAGTGTAGCACATGTTGAGAAAGAAAGAACAGAGCTAGCAAAGGATGTTCACATACTTGCTCGCTTAGGAGTTTGTCTTATGAGCATATCAGATGGTGGTGTAACAATTTATAATGGGTCAGAACCTTCATTGGTAGTGGAGGTTAAGGAAAAGCAAGACAATGATCCGGTATTGCTCCAACTAAAGGGTGCAGTCCATCGGCAGAGAGTTGAGGATTTCTCCCAAGGGGTAGATGGTGTGCTTCATTATTATGGTCGATTATGTGTTCCTAAGGTGGGTGAGTTGAGACAGTAGATTCTTGCAGAAGCCCATAACTGCAGATATTCTATTCATTCAGGAGCCACTAAGATGTACCATGATCTGCAGGAAGTCTTTTGGTGGAATGGTATGAAAAGGGATATAGCGGATTTTGTGGCTAAGTGCCCTATTTGCCTGCAAGTGAAAGTAGAACATAAAAAACCAGGAGGTATAACTCAAGAGATAAACATTCCTACTTGGAAGTGGGAAGTGTCCAACATGGACTTCATTACAGGATTACATCGTACTTGCAGACAACATGATTCCATTTGGGTGATTGTTGATAGAGTTACTAAGTTTGCGCGCTTTTTGGTGGGTAAGACTATAGATTTGGCAATGGACTACACCAAGCTTTATATTAATGAGATAATTAGGTTGCATGGGCTTCACCGAAATTTTATTTTGACACTTTCTGGTGTAAACTCGTAAAACATCTAATAGTAAAATTGAATTAAACAAAATTAATTGCCTTATTTAATACTCAGATATATTTTTTTAAATATGGTGATAGTACAAGATTCATTAATTTTGTGGCTTTCGTATGTTAAAAATTTCAATGGGTTTTTTTAACTTAATTTTTCGAATTGATGTTTGCACTCCCAAAACATAGAATTGGTTCATCACATTTACATTTTGGTTCCATTTTCCCTATTTTTTTTCTCCCATCGTGAAGAAGAGAAATTCTTCCTATGTTCGAAGTCTATTGGAAAAAATAATTGTATCCCCTGAATTAGAAAGAGAAGTTTTTGTATTTATTTATCAATTGGAAGACAAAAATATTCAGATAAAAATAAAAAACAAGGCAATGAAGATGATCGTATATTAATAGGTAAAAAGTGAACCATGACGGTTAATAATATACCAAATTTAATTTAAAAATTGAGATTTACAAATATCCTAAGTTTACTGAAACATGTCCATGAATGTTTTAAGGTTGTTGAAATATTTTTTATGATGTTCATTTGACCAGAATGGGCATGTTTATGTTGTGATTATTTTTCCGGTTTGGCCATGTAATGTTAATTTTGAACAACTGTTGGTCTGTATATCTATTTTTGGTTGTGCATATTCATGCGTTATAATATATCTTTTGGGTTTTATTTATACTATAGTTCTTTCCCAATAGTTGTCTTTATTGTCAAGCCGGGTGACTTATCCAATTAATAATTTGCTAGAGAAAAAGTCAACGTAAGATACTATGGATACTTTGGTCGATAATAGGTGACTGATATGATCCAAATAAATTAAGTCAATTTTAAAATGATCCATGATATTTAGTGTTAATGTTTTCATTTAGTTGTTGCCATTCCTATAGATTCTAATGCGTCAAGTTGGTATTGATAGTTGTTTTCTGTTTGGTTGACATTTTCCATGAGTGGTGAGTGTTTGTCTTTACCTTTTCATTTCTAGTACCCTAGAAGTCCTAATTGACCTTAAAATGAGTATGTATGAATTAGCAGAAAAATACATAATAGACAGGCTTTTGATACTATGTGTGTGCATGTTGACATCTTCCTAAGACTGACTGTTTGATTCTGAATCTTAAATTCTCTAGTTTCATTTATACTATATGTTTCGGGGATCTTCTTTTCTTATGTTGGCATATATAAATAGAAGAGGTCATTGCCATTCTCAAATAGTTTTCATGAAATGAGACATATATTGTACGAATGATAACTAAGCTTAAATGTTGTCATGTGATAAATTGTGGAATCTATGATTCAACGTTAGTGTCTAGTCGAATTCTTGCTAGATAGAAGAGTGAAGTATGAGTCTGTATGATGTTGAAGTTTTGTATTCCTTTAGGATAAGAAGTATTTTATGTTTTTTGTGTTTTGATAAATTTGTAGTTTACCTACTTGTAAGTTTCTAAGCTTATACTATTGTGTTTCAGAGAGAAAAAGAAGGCATTTACGATGTTTAAGCCTTGAAAAGTAGGTTTTCATAATTTACAGGAGATTAAGTAGAAACAAAGTAAAAAGATTCAAAGTTGAAAGTGATCAAATAGTTTGTGTCATAAAGTGATGTTGATGTCTTCGCATGTCCACATGCGGCTCCACATCACTAACTTACCGAATTGCAACTAGAGGAAGAATGGTTTCAAAACAAGGTTGGTGTGGGTAAGCAGATGCAACCACGACTCCTAATATAGGGATGCATCTCACCTACATATCAAATTAAGTGAGAAGCGACAATTTCACCATACTACTTGATATGGGAAATCAATTGTGACTGAAACAACAAATGCAGTGATGCAGTGCGTGTGTAAGACCTAATTGTAATGACCCGGTTGGTTATTATTAGAAATTGTTGTAAATTTATTATTTTACCCCTCTCGATATTGGCCTCGAATCATTTTTGAATGACTTTTGAAATTTATTTCAAGTTCCCAGTTAGAAGTTGTGAATTTGGGAAATTTGAAAGGCTAATGTTGTTAAATATTGGTTTTCGGTGTTTTTGGGAGCTTCGAGTGTTATAAAGGAATTCTGTCAATTCCATAAGTTTTGGCATGTGGAAATAGGTCTATGAGAGTTTTTGGTATTTGATTCAGAGTCTTTTTTTGAGGATTTGAGGTCATAAGTGGAATTCTATTGGAAATTTAGCCTTTTAGATGACTTTGGTCAACATTCGGGGTTCAGATATTTGGATCAGAATTCTCAGAGTTCTGTTTGATTCAGGCAATGATTTTGGCCTTTGTGGGTCTTGATAGAATATTTAGAGGTCCCAAGCTTGATTTAACCTTTTTAGGCGTTATGATTAGTTTCTTGTGACTAACATGAAACTTGGGTCAAGGAGAACTCAAATTCGTGTTTCAATGATTCCTTTTTGTACAAAACGTCAAGTATAATATGTACGAGATTCCAAACAAATCCTGATGGTCTTTTTCATGTTTTGAGAGTTGGCTGATTTTTCTGGTCCATCATTTATATACGGATTTGATTCGCAATCTTACTTACCGATTAGGTTTTGACATAAGATTTTACTTAATTAAACTTCAAACAACCACAACTCTTAGAACAAAATGAATTAGGTGACCTATGACCTATTCAATTGAAGTTCCATGAGTCCCCTTTCCAACGCCACCAAGTTTGCCTCATTTCGAGTTCAGAGTAAAGAGTTATGGCTATTTTATCGGCGAATGTCAATTCCTACGAATTGCTTCTACGGGCCGTAGAAATTTTGATGACCCGTATAGTCAATTTGTAGAAAACTTTAGAGAAGTAAAATTTTGGGGTCCAATTCCTACGGAACCATTCTACGGGCCGTAGAAACTTCAACTGGTCGTACTTTGGATTAGTAGAATGAACTTTCGAGCCTAAAATTTTAGTATAAATTCTACAGATTGCCTCTATAGTCTGTAGAAACTTCTATGGGTTATAGATTGGAACTATAGAATGAAATTTAATCCTTAAAATTTAGGTGAATTCGAAAAATGGAATCTATGGTTCGTAGAACATACCACGAACCGTAGATGGCCCCGTGAATGGGTTTTTTCACCACTTTAAGAAAGGTATATCAAACTTTTCCCACCCATTCTAAACCTAAAACCTGAATTTTTACTCTAAGTTAAGGTTTATAACAACGTTAGATGTTCTTTTATGTTCATTAAAACTCCAAGTCATTAGAGCAAGGTTCCGAGAGGATTAAAGCTAGTGTTCGAGCGTTTTTCAAATTTTCATCGATCTCGCCAAGTAATTTGTTCTTATAGGTATATAAGGCTATCATAGTGATGGATTGGGTTCGTCCTCACGCCCAACATCTACTTTCTATCAGTAAAGAATTATCTAGGTTTACATCCTTAGTTTTTATAATTCTTGAAATAATTTTTGTTGTTGAGTTCTGAATTATATTCCTGATTTTTGAGTTGCTATATCTTGCATTTAGGTTCTTGAGTTGATTGTTCATTTCTATTATTTTAGCATAAACACTATTAATGATTTATTATTTATTTATTACCGAGTTAGCATTGATAATCCTTTAACACAAAATTTTTTTTGTCTTAAATTGATTTTTAAGAAAGTAAAGACGAATTTTAAGTAGAGTTTAAAGAGTGATTTGAGTAAGAGTATAAGCGAACTAAGTATACCCAAATGTATCAATATTTAAATTGGGAAAAGAGAAATTTTGATCTATTAACGAGTTAATGAGTTTAGATATATTTCATAACAGTACACTCTTTTAAGAGGATATTTTGATCAATTACCTCAAATTGAGAAAGAATATATGTTATACATTTGAGCATGAATATATATTTTTTGGAGTACTATTGGAACACTGATATGGGGATGATTTCAGACTACTCACATTTCTCATAAATGATGTAGCTGACATGGGTAATGCATTGTACTTTTTAAATGACTCCTTAATAATGCTTTCGAGCAAAGCTTTAGTGAATCCACTTAGTTGAGATGTTCTATATCCTGACAAGATACAAGACAATTTTTGTAGCTTGGGAAAGACGTTGTATCCTCACGTTGCTCATAGTGATGGTTGTTGGTTAGAGAATCTCCAAAAAAGAGTTAAAAGTGTATTTTATCATATCACTTTATATGTTGAGTTCAATGATGAGTAAGTATTTATAAAGTTCAAATGATTTCACTCATTTATTTCCTTACATTTAAATTAGTATATATTTATATCTATTGCACTCCTTTCATTCAATCATTTCTCTTCGACTATATTACATACTCGTACATTCAAAGTGTTGATGTGATTTGATCTGCTTCTAATTATGATGCAAATACAGGTGTTCAAATCATCAACATACATTTCGTTGAGATCAGTTTGCACTCCCAGTTAGCATTTGGTGAGCCTCTTTGTATTCTAGACGACTCAACATTTATCTTTTAATTAGTTGTTTGACGTGTTGTGGGTCTTGTCTTGACATCCATCTTGAACAATAGAGGCTTTATAGATAGTTAGTTTTGAGTATGTTTCCAGTATTCCTTTGTTAAACTATTTTTTTTAGCTATTATTGTTTTCAAAATATTTTGAGACAGTTAAGTACTTTGAGATTAAATAGTTTAATAGTGTTTAAAAGCTTAATTCTGCTTGGATTAGTCTTTATCTAAATTGCCAGCTAGGCCAAGGGTTCTCTTGTGGTTCATCAATAATTCTCGAGTGCCGGCCACGTTCAAGGTGTAGGCTTGGGTGACACTTGGGATTTTGATTGGAAAATGACAAGGTCTTTAAAGAAGTTTTGTTCTAAGCTAAAATGGTGATTGTGCACTGATATGCACTCCTTTTTCGAAATGCTTTTCACAAATGAACTCCAAATTTCTTGGGATATATATTCAAGTAAATATTTTTGGATTCATACTTCATTTTTGGAATTGGGTTCTTCAGTTGATTTGACCCCTTTCTCAAAGTGAATGATTTGGGTGTTATTATTAGTTTTGGATTCTTATTTTGATTACTTGATTCAATAAGATTGTGTGTCTTTGCACATTATTCGGAAAGGGAAAGAACAAGTCTTGGATTAACTTTTGGTTGAGTTGACGCAAGTGATTTCTAAACCTTGTAAAACTAATAGAATCATTTATTTCCCTTCACTGTGTGTGTTGGTGAGTAATGAGAATGACGTGATGTGCTCAATTATTTCACTTGATTTATCTTAATGAATAAAAATGGGATTAAAGAAAGAGGCAATGTGTTGATCATAATTATTTGTGAAATGCCTTGTTGTTGACCCTAAATTAGTTGATTAATGAAATACTTTGATAGCATTATTGTGGACTTGGATTGTTTGAGTTGTTGTCTCTTCCTTATGGTGTGAAATTTCGTATTTGCATTGATTTCTTTATATCGTGAAGAGACATGTGATGATCATGCCGACGTAAATGGTTCCGGCAAGAGATATGATATATAGTCGAAGGGAAATGGTCCAGCAAGTGATATGATATAAATCCCTAGGGAACTGGTTCTTGCTACTGATATTATTTCGAAGGGAAATGGTTCCGGCACGTGACATCATAAAAATGAATTGAAATGGTTCAGCTAGTGATATAAGGAGAAATGGTTCCAGCTAGTGATGTTGTGTCGAAGAGAAATGATTTCGGCAAGAGTTTAATCTACCGGACACTTGTCATAGATCTACTTGAAACTTCAGAATGACCTACTTGGTACTTGTGATTGGCATACTTGAAACTTATTGGTTGTTGAACTGCGATTGTTGGACTGTGATTGTTAAGCATTCGGAATTGTGTATTGTAAATTTGTTAGGTTGGACTGATTTATGCCGGTTGTAGTTGTAGTAGATTTAGTTTGGATAAAAGGAGTACTCATATTATAGAATAATTTTGATTTATTTAGTAGGTTGCTTGCTGAGCACCGTGTTTTTCGGTACTTACTCCTTGTTTCTACACTTATGTAGGTTCCAAGCCTAGTTCTGTGTGATTGCTTTTCTTTAGCACTATTCTCTTTGGCTCAACAAGGATTTTGAAAGGTAGCTGCTTGTCATCCTGGCATGACCTCTTCTTCATGTATGTTTATGCTTTGTTCTATTTGAGAAATAAAGATTTTTGAAACTTTTAATCATCTTTCAATTTTGTCTTAATACATAAGTGGATTGAACACGTGACAACAAGGTTTCAGGTTATATTAGAATGACTAAATTTTTTGCTCCTTTATTTATCTTGTCTTCCTTTCAGCCTTTCTTAGAATTTTTTGGTTTTGAAGCAGTCTTGTTGTAGTGGGATAGACGAGTGCAATCTCTTCCATTTTTGGGTCGTGCGATTAATTTATTCTTAACTTTGTTATGTAATTCTAGAAACTATCAATACCTATTTTTAGATCTTATTTAGGTGGCTCTTAATTAAGTTTTATCTGGTTTGTGAGTTCTTAAGATGCTATTGTCAAGAGAGGAATATGTTGCTACCTTGTGATTGAATCTTTGGTTATTGAATATAATCTTGTCTCTTAACCCTTCTTGGAGATATAAGGTTTGGAAATGCTCTTATTGAGAGCCTTGTCTCTCTGTTATCAAGGTTTTTCTCTTAAATATATCCATAGGACATTTTTAGGAAGAGGCAACTCTTTTCAAACATGGACTAAAAAGAGGAGTAAATATTATTGGGGCCATTGTGAGGTGCTGCTATAATGGCCAAGGGACCAGTGGAGTGATTCGAGCTATAGTATCCAAGGGACTGCTATAGTGGTCCAAGACAGTCCTTTCCTGGATAATCCTATGTAACGAGGGCTGCTATTTGTACTTTTTTTTGGCGAATCTCGATTGAAAGAATCTCCTTCGGCTCCACTACAGTCGCCAAAAAAAGACTCTATTTCTCCTGCTATCAAGAATCAGGAAATGCGGAACTTTTTCTCGAAAAATATTTTTTTCCTCCAAGGCGGGTCGATCCCAGATTTACTCGACTACATAGACCCAATTTTAGACTGATGAATTTTACCGCATGTATTTTTTAAAATTAAAGGATGGATCATCACATTTAAAGGAGTTTAACTAAACATGACATAAACTCTATAAAATTGAAGTTCTTTCTTCCTCACTCTGATAAAGAGATAGACATTAGTTAGAAAGAATCAAAGAAATATATATATGGATCCCAATATGATTAATATTTATCTTATTGACCATAAAAGGAGATTATTTCATGAGAGTAACAAATGTACATATTCATTTGATGAAAAAACTAGTAAGACATTTTCAAATAATTTCTATTCATCTTGAGTATTTTTTTAAAAATGAATAAAATATAGGCTATTTCATTGGCGAATGTCACATCACAGTTTCTGAGTCAATTCCTACGAATTACTTCTACAGGCCGTAGAAATTTTGATGACCCGTACTGTCAATTTGTAGAAAACTTTAGAAAAGACAAATTTTGGGGTCCAATTTCTTCGGAACCATCCTACGGGTCGTAGGAACTTCTACCAGTCGTAGTTTGGATCCGTAAAATGAACTTTTGAGCCTAAAACTTTAGTATAAATTCTACAGATTGCCTTTACGGTCTATAGAAACTTATATGGGTTATGGATTGGAACTATAGAATGAAATTTCATCCTTAAAATTTAGGTGAATTCCAAAAATGGGATCTATGGTTTGTAGAACATACCACGAACCGTAGATGGCCCTGTGAATAGGTTTTGTCACCTTTTTAAGAAGGTATATCAAACTTTTCCCACCCATTCTAAACATAAAACCTGAATTTTTACTCTAAGTTAAGGTTTATAACAATGTTAGATGATCTTTTATGTTCATTAAAACTCCAAGTCATTAGAGCAAGGTTCCGAGAGGATAAAAGCTGGAGTTTGAGCGTTTTTCAAATTTTCACCGATCTCGCCAAGTAATTTGTTCTTCTAGGTGTATAAGGCTGTCATAGTGATAGATTGGGTTCGTCCTCACGCCCTACATCTACTTTCTATCAATAAAGAATTATCTAGGTTTACATCCTTAGTTCTTATAAATCTTGAGATAATTTTCGTTGTTGAGTTCTGAATTATATTCCTTATTTTTGAGTTTCTATATCTTGCATTGAGATTCTTGAGTTGATTGTTCATTTCTATTTTTTAGCATAAACACTATTACTGATTTATTATTTATTTATTACCGAGTTAGCATTGATAATCCTTTAACACAACTTTATTTTTTTGTCTTAAATTGATTTTTAAGAAAGTAAAGACTAGTTTTAAGTAGAGTTTAAATAATGATTTGAGTAAGAGTATAAGGGAAGTAAGTATTCCCAAATGTATCAATTTTTAAATTGGGAAAAGAGAAATTTTGATCTATTAACGAGTTTATGAGTTTAGAGATATTCCATAACAGTACAGTCTTTTAGGGGAATATTTTGAACATTTACCTCAAATTGAGAAAAAATATATATTATACATTTGAGCATGAATATATATTTGTTGGGAGTACTATGGAACACTGATATGGGGATGATTTCAGACAACTCACATTCCTCATAAATGATGTAGCCGACATGGGTAATGCATCATACTTTTTAGATGATTCCTTAATAATGCTTCCGAGCAGAGCTTTAGTGAATCCACTTAGTTGAGATGTTTTATATCCTAAAAAGATACAAGACAATTTTTGTAGCTCGAGAAAGACGTTGTGTCCTCACGTTGCTCATAGTGATGGTTGTTGGTTAGAAAATTTCCAAAATAGAGTTAAAAGTGTATTTTATCATATCATTTAATATGTTGAGTTCAATGATGAGTAAGTATTTATAAAGTTTAAATGATTTCACTCATTTATTTCTTTACATTCAAATTAGTATATATTTATATCTGTTGTAGTCCTTTCATTCAATCATTTCTATTCGGCTATATTACATACTCGTACATTCAAAGTGTTGATGTCATTTGATCTACATCTAATTATGATGCAAATACAGGTGTTCAAATCATCAACATCCATTTCGCTGAGATCAGTTTGCACTCCCAGTTAGCATTTGGTGAGCCTCTTTGCATTCTAGATGACTCAACTTTTATCTTTTAATTAGTTGTTTGAAGTGTTATGGGTCTTGTCTTGACAGCCATCTTAAACAATAGAGGCTTTATAGATAGTTAGTTTTGAGTATGTTTCCAGTATTCCTTTGTTAAACTATTTTTTTTTAGCTATTAATGTTTACAAAATATTTTGAGAGAGCTAAGTACTTTGAGATTAAATAGTTTAATAGTGTTTAAAAGCTTAATTCTGCTTGGATGAGTCTTTAGCTAAATTGCCAACTAGTCCAAGGGTTCTCTAGTGGATCATCAATGGTTCTCAAGTGCCGGCCACGTTCAAGGTGTAGACTTGGGTGACAATTGGGATTTTGATTGGCAAATGACAAGGTTTTTCAAGAACTTGTGTTCTAAGCTAAAATGGTGATTGTGCACTAATTTGCACTCCTTTTTCGAAATGGTTTTCACAAATGAGCTCCAAACTTCTTGGGATATATATTCAAGTAAATTTTTTTGGATTCAAACCTCATTTTTGGAATTGTGTTCTTCAGTTTATTTGACACCTTTCTCAAAGTGAATGATTCTGGTATTATTATTAGTTTTGGATTCTTATTTTGATTACTTGATTCAATAAGATTGTGTGTCTTTGCACATTATTCGGAAAGGGAAAGAACAAGTCTTGGATTAACTTTTGGTTGAATTGACGCAAGTGATTTCTAAACCTTGTTAAACTAGTAGAATCGTTTATTTCCCTTTACTGTGTGTGTTGGGGAGTCTAACGACCGAGTTCTATCGTTATAAAAATGACAACGGGGGAAAATTTAGGGCCAGTAAAACTTTTTCGTAGTACTTGAATTTTCCCAACCTTGTCCAGATTTGGTGGATATCAGAGTCACCAACGAGTAGGGAAATATGGTAATAATTGGGTGGAGTAATTATAGTTTTGATTGCATGAGTGGTTAGATAACTTGTTAAGGACCCATACGACTTTACGGAATTGAATTCGGGTGAGTAGAACTCCCCGAATCGATCTTAGCGTAGAGGGTATTAAAAATATGTATTTTTAGCCTCACATCAACACCCCACACTTAAACTTTTGTTCGTCCTCGAGCAAACACTAAAACTCATCCAAAAAAAAAAAAATCATACTAGCAATGTCATCACTTTGGTTAATACAAACAATTATGTCATATACCAATTTCAAAACATCAAGTAGACTTCTCAATCATTATGCAAGACATCCAAATAAACAATAAACCTCTAACCTCCTAACCTCAAAGAAGGACTTTGAACTCATCAAATTTAAGTTTGCTCACCTACTCTCATCGAAGAAAGTATATAAAATCACCTATCTATCATGAAACAAGTGCCCTCACTAGAAAAAATAGTCCACACTCTCAAATCAAAAGATTGAATATAAATTAAGGACTTGGCATCAAAGAACACTCTCACGCTCACAAAGAAAATTCACATGTAT